>VZUI01087107.1:108481-222031 GCA_013401135.1 Cettia cetti
TTTTTAAATTTTTTTAATTTTTACTATTTTTTGTTCTTAAAACAGTTGGGGTTTTTTTTAGATTTAGAAGCAAAATACATCATTAATGCTGTATTGCACTGTGAGTTACTACAACTACTTTGCATCAGTGACAGAGAATTTGATCATGACCACAAGGAGCTGAGTAGAAATTCTTGTAAAGAACTCTGTGTCTAAAGGCTCAGCATCATCTTCCTAAATCTGAAAACACCTAAAAAACAGCATAACTGTATGTTCAAGTAATTTTTAATTCACCAAGAGCAAGCTGGGGAGCAGCTTTGTGTGGATCTGTTTACATTAAATGCATTATATGTACGCTGGTAATTCTCAACATATTTTTACTGCACTGAAAAGCAATGGCAACTTGCAAACTCCCCTGCCTGTAGCAGGAAAACCATAAAGCCTTTTAGATAAAGAACTTTTTCTTATTTTTTTTTTTAACCTGTTATTACACAAAAAATTGCATTCAATATTTGAGCTTAGCAGTGCTGCAGGAGGACACATTATGAGAAGTTTTTTACTCACAAGACACTAATGCTACACACAGGAAATAATTATATATAGCAAAGGGAGGAATGTGCAAATTTACCAAAAGTTTATTATTTTGAATGTATATTTGCAATCATAAATCACTCCTCACATAAGCAATTGAGTTTCAAGCCCTAATTTTCCTTAACTTCCTAAAGCACTACCTATGGTACAGGCAACAAAAACCTTATAGCAACCACACAAAAACTTATTATACTTGATTTACACTTCTTTTCTCCATCAAAACAATCTTCCTACTCATACCATTTGATAGGTTAGTATAGAAAGCAATACTAGAGCTGTATGGGTGAAACTTGGGGATATTTATATACACATTTATAAAAAAGAAATATATCATGGGTTGAAAAGAATAAGGGTACAGGTAGACATTTCATGGCCAACTTGACATCTATTTTTTTCATGAATTTTTGAAATTTATTCCAGTTCTTAACTAGCACATCTGTTCTCTGAAAAAAATAGACTTTACCATGCACTTGGGAGGCAGAAAGAAATAGAGGGGGAAAAAATTATCAATGAGAATGAATTTTCAAATTACTCACCATTTCTATCCCTGCCTCCAAGAAGCCACAATCACATCCAGTTGTGTTTCCTAAAGGTAAATTTCCACAGAACCAACATATTATTTAACATCATAAGTAAGATGATAAAATTTGGGGATCAGTTTGTTACAAAGTTCTCTGTGTTACTCCCAAGTCACAATTACCAGTTGTATGGTTTTTTTAGATGTGGAACTTATTCCTGCAACACTGCTTTTTAAAAAAAGTCAAGCTCAGCTTTGGCACATTACTGAATACCTTTTGCTCATTCAGTTGATGCACGAGAACATTTCTGTAGCAATTCCTTGGGAAAAAAGGGCAATAAAAATGCATTACAGCTCAAGCAGAGATTGACAAGTGGATAAATTGCAATCAGTTTTTAAAAGGAAAAAAAATAACTGAAACACTACAAACCCCACATGAACAGAGTTTATAAATTTAAGAATTATACATGAGGCAAGTAAAAGTCCTTATAAATTCTCCATACATTAAGGAAGTATTTACATTAAGGAGGTTATTCCTGGTAAGACACCCATGCAAACATAGAGAATGGAGCAGGCATTGGAGAGGTCAAGGGCAGAACTGAAAAGAACTCACAACTATTAAAAATTTCATATTTAGTTTAGAAAAATTAAGCCCATCCAGACAATGTGCAGGGAGTACTTTTTGCATATTTTTCATGCAAGTTGATGTAGGTAAAATAATTTGAAGCCTGTAAAACCTTATCATCACTAAATAGCTTTTGTACAAACAACAGAGTGGGATTTTTTTTAGCTACCATCCCTTCCAAAATGAAAGAGAAAAAATTCTGTGCAGCTGTAAGACAGTGCCTATATGTTTGAGATGCTCCAGAAATCCAACACTCACTGGTGTCATTATTCACAGGGAGAGAGGGGGCCTTGGTGACAACACACTTGACAACTGGCTGAGTTGTTGACTGCAATAAAATTATCTGGAACACAGAGGCCTGATGGTTTTATTAAGCTGGTTCATACAAAACCATTACCCCAGTAGAGCTTTAATAATCACTTTGTTTTGCCAAACTATGACACTCTTGAACATGGCAACCTTGAAATACAGAACAAGAAAAGAGTGTCTGTTCTTGAATGAAAGCATTTATGAGTATGAATGAGAACATATATGTGTTTGCATGTATATACATACATGTGTTCTGCACATGCAGACAAACACACAGAATTGTTTTCACACGGAGCTGCCAGCTGCCACTCCAAAATCCTGAGTATTAACTCAAGACTGAGTGGTGTTCCTGTCAGAACTCAAGTGAAATGCCCAAAAAGAGGCCACACCCTCTCTAGTTCACACAGAAGTTCCCAACCTCTCCCTTAGCTGCTCACATGGGAACAGAAGTATTCAAAAACCTTGAAAGTAAGATATGGAAAAAAAATAAAATTGGAGATGCAAGTTCAAGCGTAATGAAAATGAAGACAACAGTAAATTAGTAACTTCTGTCATTTCTAATGGAGTCAGTGCCATTAATTGTAAGGGAATAGAAATGGGAAGGTGATAATGGGTGTTGGAGGAGAATCAAGTGCACCTACTGAAATCTTGCTTCACCTCGCACAAGTGATGAATTATTTTTTTCTCTGTGCCCTTCATGTGCTGAATCTCTGTAGTTTAATGTGAAAATATTCTGAATTACTGAACTTCCAGTGGAAGCTGCTTTCTAACATGCTATGTGCATCCTGCATAAAGCTCTAAGCTCCAAAATCCCAGCAATGATGAATTTTTCCCCATGATTAGTTGAATTACTCTTTGGAGGTTCCAAATCTTGGAATTATTCCAACTTTGGTGAGATTGAGATAAGGGAGGAAATATGAAATATCTGCTCTTCCAAAGCCACAACAACCACACAGAATATTTTGCTAACATGCCCTCTATTTTTAGGTGGACTTTGCACTAAGTATATTGAGGATAGACCAGCCAATCCCACCTTTTTCCATTTTCACTTTCTAGATCAGACTGAGAATTCCTTGAGTCTGTAGATATCCCTTTCACAGATTTAACTCAGGTTTCAGATCTCTGGAATTTTGTCAAGAGAAAAAGTGCAAGTTCCTCAAACTGTACCTGGCTCAACTGACACAGGTTGCACCCCTAAATATATTTATGGATCTTCTTGGAACTTGTTCTGGTCAATTTTACAAGCTTCAAACTGAAAGGCAAAGTCTGCCTGCCATGACAGTCCATTCTTGCCATCCCATAATTTTTTTCATCTCTCTTATAGTCATAGAAACCCAAAAAAATCCTACCGAGATATGGACGATTAGGATCCCGTGATCCAATGTTGGTTTTTGGCAGAACCAATCAATTCTCAAACTTGGTTTAGTGAATTTCCACTGGCATGGAAATTTGGAGAATTCAGAGACCGAAGGGTTTTTTCCTCAAATATTGGAATTCTGAGTCAGACAGCATTCCCCAGGCTGCACCAAGATCACCTCCCTTCTTGCTGAGCTATGGAATGACATGAGAAGCCTGATGCAGAGAGTAAGATGAATTCATGAAGTGCCAAAATACATATTAAATCATGCACTAAAAAATTTACATGCTTTTGGACATGAGCCATACCATGTTATGCAAAATATTTAACTTTTCTCATGAGAAAAGCAGATCTCTCTTCTCTCCCAAAACTGTTTTGGTTTTTTGTTTTAAAAAAGGAAGCGTTAGCCAATATATCTCTGTTAAAGATAAAAAAATGATTGAAAGTACTTTTTGCCATTTGTACATATGAATGGTGTTTCATTTTAAAAGCTCTTCTAGAGTTTGCATCCTTCAGATTCCATGTCCAAATCTGTTACAAAAAGTCAACAAGAGGAGCAGGCCCTTATAGTTAAACTATAATTCCTCACCACTGGTTGCTATTCAAGTCTCCTTAATAATATCTTCATTAAAATAAGAAATGTCTAATTAAAAAAAAAAAAAAAGGTGGAAATAAACCTCTTGTTTTTCTGTTTTGTTTTCATTAAGGTGCACGTAAAAGTAATTTTTAAATAAAATTAAGTTTTAAAAAAAGAGAATAATTTGGGAAGTCTGCAGACACTAATATTAAATCTTCTCTCCATTAAAGTCAGCAGATCCTCTAAGGAATTTTTTAATGTACAGAAATTATATCTAGCATAGGTTGTTTGATAAAATAACACAACAAGCTCATGTTAACCACAGAAAGAAAAACAAGCTGACGACTCTCCCTACTCACAGCAAGCTGGAATATAAGCTGAGAAACTCACTTCTCTAAAAATGAGCCCACAGGACTTTGCACATCTGCAAAGATGCATTTTTAAAAATTACATCTGGATAAAACCTGTATCATTGGAGGCATCTGAGCTACCTCTTGTGTTGCTTTTCTCTTAAATATTGGCTGCAAAATATTTCATGAGCAGACAGAAAAAAAGAAGAGCTGTGTCGAATTTAATATTAAGGAACACGTTTATAACAATTATTTTCTTCATAAAAGTTGGCATGCCTGTTT
This sequence comes from Cettia cetti, assembly GCA_013401135.1. NCBI lineage: Eukaryota > Metazoa > Chordata > Aves > Passeriformes > Sylviidae > Cettia > Cettia cetti. Next base: position 113,069 of record VZUI01087107.1, read on the forward strand.
TAACTGACTTTGCTCTGTTTTTCAATATTTTCTTGCTTCTGCCTACATCTGCAACAAATTTGGCACATAATGTTCACAGCTTTGTATAAGGCTCGAGTGCCTTGTATTCGCACTGATGGAGTATATGATTGTGTACAGATGCTTGCTTTCCTTTTCCAACTAATTTTTTCTCTCCTATCCAGACTACTTCTGGCAGTTTTTAAAGTAGAAAAGGGGCTGAGAGTTGAAGCAAACTAAAAAGGGTGGGGTCTTGGGAAGAATTACATAGTATGGATGCGAAATATAAACATTTGCAAAGGCAGCAATTTGCTGCTCAAGAAGAAACTAAAAACTGCCCAGTCCTATTTACACACCCAGGGAGAGTCTGTAGGATTCAGTCACCTGAGCAGCTGACAGAGCTTGGATTTCACCGTGTCCTAATGCAGGGCACTTCAGCTGCCCCTGTTAATAAATAATTTTAATTTTGTCTGCACATTTATTTTGTCGGCGGTATAAAGAATTGATGAAATTCAGAGGAGCACGTACAGCTGGACAGAGCACCAGTCACACCAGCTGCTGGATGGGTTTGGGGCAGGAAGCAGCCAAAATCCCCACCCTGGCAGCACCCCTCTGTCACACCTCTGTGTCACACGATAACTTGTGGAAATGCTGAAAGAATAAATAATGTTATGGGTTTGGATTTAATGCCTGAGAACTTATGCTAGCAGGCAATTTTGGACAGCAGGGTGCTGAGAGCAGTGTTGTGCTTTCAGCATTGCAACAACTTGTCTCAGCCCTCCACAAAAGAGGCACAAATTTTTCCACTCATCACTTTGGTTAGAACAAGGCCCTGAAGAGAGAAAACGTGAAATCCCAGAACTGCAATTCTGTTTCTGGGTCCTACCCAACCTGGAGGTTCAGATTAATCACTCAAGCTCAAATTTCCACAGCCTCACTGTTCTGGGGTGCCCCGAATTTTAATGGATTAGATCATGTGAGGATTGCCAGAACTTCAGAAGTTCTTGGTGCTCTTAAGACTAAAGACTTAACTAAAAGCAGTCCAAAACAAAGCCCAAGTGGACGAACAGCAGGCAAACCCCACAAATCAGGCCTTCACAACACTGTCTGGATGTTTCCCATCTGCAAAATGACAGCAAACTCCTATCCCAAGGCAAGATTACCATCGGATATTTACTCAGACTATGGATGAAGGAGATCTCCTTCAAACTTTTATGAAATGAGTTGTCCCAAGGAGAAAGGGAGTGACACTGTGGGATGCCCAGCTTGCTATTTCACTAACCTCCTTGCTTTCAGAATAATTTTCTTTCTTGCATTCCCAATTTAGCTCTGTTCAGCTGTCATGGAAAGTTGCTACCTTTGTCTAAGCATGGAAAAAATTATCAGCACTATATTTTTATTGCCTATTTTTTTTTTAAATGTACACAAACTACACATCTGGCTGCAGCTTTCATTTCAATTATAAGGTCTCCACAGCTTCCTGTAAAGAGAACAAAATTCTTATTCAGGCCAGAACTTGTCCAGTAGAGTTCAAACTCTAAAAAACGATTCTAGCCAAGGTCAGGGAATACAAAGTGAGTCTATGAAGGCAGGTAGCAAGGAAGTCAGTAGATCTGAAGGTGATGGATGACATCTATAGGTACCTGTCCTCTGGTTACTCTTGGAAGAACAAGTTTATATCACAGTTGTCAAAGATGAAGCCTTAGTTTAAGGAGTTCATGCTAATCAGGCTGTGACTGACATTCTCCTTGGGTCTCCTTCCAGAAAAACTCCACATGAATCCGAGACACCGAGGAATCTCAAATGAGGAGAAATTTGTTTGGTGATTTTCACTGACATTTGTTCTATAACAGCTAATTTTGTGCTGATCATTTTACACCAGTAGGTCACCCCTTTGCCACAGGCCTGCTTAGACTTTGCCACTGTTTCTACAGAGAATCAGACATCCACAGGAGCTCACAGATCTCCTTGGGAATCTCAGCTCTCTGTGGTGTCATCTCCTGAATCACCACATCCCTGCTTGTCTTTCCTCCTCACAGCCCTTTTCTGAAACCTGGATCTGCTCTGCAGATGGACATGGGTAGAATGTGGAGTCCTGTGGTGCATGGAGCACAGAGAAAGTGTCCTTACAACTCCCCTGTTTTACAAATACAAACAGGGTTGGCTGTCTTGGGGTCCTTCCCAGCTTTTGGAATCATGAGGTGCTTTTCCTAGACTGAATGCTCCAATTGACTCTGTTCTGCAGCTCCTGGATGTTGCTAGGAAGCCATGAGTCCAGCTTCTTGTGCTGCCCTGATTTAATCCAGATAATATTTCCACTCGCTTGTGAGTTGGAATTACTTAAAGTTTTGTTTTCAGAGAGGGTGGTTTGTGGGTTTTTTCCTTCTCATTTTAAATATGGGTTGGGTCATCAAAATAGCCCCACACTCTCACTAAATGAAATTACTTCTGATTTAGGAAGAAGTGAACACACACAAGGAAAGACACACATCTGGAAAATACAGGAAATGCAATTCAAGTGCTCTGAGTAGGTGGTTCAAGTTACTTTTCCCAGGTAATTATTCTCTTGCTCCCCTTCTACTCACAGACATTTGCTAACTGCAGCTTCAATGTCAAGCACTTCATAGACTTGGAACAGAAACAGAAGTCTTTTCAGCCTGCAAAAATTGCAAACCTTCAATTTTCTCTGCATGCTAAGAAAGGATCTCGCCTTTCATTACAAAGGAAGGCAACTTTTACCTGGTTTGCCTGAAAACAAATTTATGTATTCTGGTGCTGTGGGTTACACAGAGCCCAATTTGAACAATCTGTCTCCTAAGAGTTTTCAATCTGCCAACTATTCACAGCATTTTTTTCATTGCCTTTGAATTTCTGTATTCTTAAGAAATTTACCCAATCCATTACAAATTTCAATTGGAATAGCTGCACTACTGCAGAGACAGTGGCTACATGTGCATACCTTTGCCAATTTGCAGTGTAAATTTCCATTTTTGGCAATTTACTGCAAAATGCCAGCCCATTTTTGTACCAGTGAAAATACCTGCATTTGGATTTTCAGCCTCTGCATTTCATGAAATACTGTGGATTAATGGTATCTCACCCTACAGAGCTCCCAATTCCCAAAGCATGCATCAGGAAGAATCATGTTTGCCTTAAGCTTGAGTTAAATATTTCAGTTCACTCTTAAAAATGTCAAGTAATTAGAAAGTAGTCCCAGAAATCAATCTGCATTTGAAAATAATTCAACAGTTGAGGTGTGGAAGAGGTAAAATTTTGTACCATGGAGCTTTGCTCTGCTTCGTTACTTGAACCCTGAGCCTCAAACATATCCTAGAGCTGGATTGTGTGAATCCTAGTCCAGGCCCCTGCAAAGGAAGCTTGTCTTTGTCAAGGATGCCTTTCAAGCCTTGTTACAGTCACAATTCTTAAGATGTGGTGATAACCCAAGTTTTTGCCTTTGCTGATGCATCTTGGCCGAAGCACCAACAGAAAATGAGGTCCCCCACCCATTTTGCTTCCCGCACAAATGGATCCCTAAATCTCTCTTACAGCCTTCCCTTCCCAAAGGCAGGGATCCCTTTCCCCTTTTCAGTAGCCTGAGGATAGAACCCTCTGCATTTCCTTGCCATTGGCAGGGTGTTGGCTCAGAAATTAGGCTGGAATCTGGCATTGTTCCCCTTTCCTCTCTGGGACCAAGCTGAATTGAGTTCCTGTGCTTCTGCAAGGAAGAGGGAAATCAAGAAGGGATTTTCTCTCAGTGCCCCAGATATACATCAGACAGAGACTCCAAGTCTCAGCATCTGGCCTTTCCAAAAGGAGCCAGCCACAAGGTCAAAAAACCCTAAATCACCACTCTCAACAGTGCTGGGCACTCTCTGAGTGCCAGTCGTGCTCACAAGCAAAGGGAAGAAACAGAACATGAATCCACCACAGTCTCAAATCCACGTTAATCCTGAAGCCCCAGTTTATCATTTTTTGTTAGCCTGCTCCTGGTTTCTGAATTTGAATTCTTCTCAATCACAACAATGTGATCCTAAATAATTCATTAGCAAGAATGAAGCTGCCTGAAAATAAGAACACACCTGCAATTTCATCGTCTCTATTAGCAGTAGCTATATTTCATGAGTTTTTCTCATTTTTCTTTTGTGGCTTCCTGAAGTTGCCATTGATTAAAATTCAAAGCCTAAACCAATGCTGAATACAACCATGCAGGTTTCTTAGGATATCATGGGTATGGGTTTTCTCTAAGCAATTTTTTTTTTAAGAACTCACAGAACCCCAACAGCTCAACATCTGCTGGTCCTGCAGCTCCACAAAGGAAGTACCAACCTTATGCCAACAAAAATATCACTGCTGAATCAAATACCTGGTTTAATTCACTCCACCAAGAGACAGCAGGGCTATGCATCTAAAACTATTTTCTTAGTGTGAACAGGAGATCCTCAATATATTTCATGTACATTTCACTCATCAGAATATTCACAGACAGATAAATTTTTAACTCACAACTTCCTAAAAGGTTTCAGGAAACTAGGGAAGACTATGACTGGTGTTTGCTTTAGCATGCATAAATGCCAGAACACACCCAATCTTCATTTCTAATATTTGTGAAATACCCTTGCAGATCCAGCTTGCATCTATGCATTGGAAGCTTTGTATTGAAAATCCTGCATTTCTTGTTATTGTAACACTGACCTCTGATTTATATAAATGCAAGCATTTAAAAAAATTGAGAATTCTGAAAAAAAAAAGCATAAGGGTAATAACCTTTATAAATAAATTATTGAAATTCGCAAAATCAAATCTTATTGTCTGTAAAAATAGCTGTTTAAAACTGACTGTGCTAGCTAAGATATTGCTGGATGCAGACCTATTTTACTGGAGACTCAATTTGATCCAATTCATGGTCACACAGAGGCCAACACTTGAAACTCCACTCATTTCACAGGGACTAGAACTGAAATTTGTTAAAATGTCCATGTGATCCCTTAAACTTTTTATACAAATATTTTTCCAGAAACTCCTTTTAACATTCAGTGGCAAGTGCTACGAGCTGTGTAAAAGTAATTAACTAGAATTTAAGACTGATTTTTTAAAGAAAAATTTCTTTTTTTTTTTTTTTTTTTTTTTTTTTACCTTTTCAGTGAAGGGAAGATGCCAGATGGATTTTTTTTCTGTCTTGCAACTCTGCTCACTGTGGACTTGCACATTTTTCTTTTGATTTTGCTAACATCTGGAAATGAGCTGTAGGAGGCTGTTTTCCCCACATGAAGCAGTAGAAATTTCTTTCCTGGCCAAAGAATCCTTGGCCACTGCTGGTGGGACTTCAGAATCTGCTGCTCAGCCTGTGCATCTCCCCAGGCAAGGGCTGGCTGATGTCACCCTGGGAGAGCTGCACTTGTTGATGCCTTGGGAAGGCTGACCTGGAACAGAGGCTGGACAGAGCTAGAGAATAAAGCAGGTATTTATTGAAAGGCCTCCAGGATCCACCTTGGGCAGGACAAGAGCCTGGCCAGGGCTGCATCCAAGGCGGACTAAGAATGGTCACAAAATGCCTGACTGATCACAAGGTCTTGTATTTTTAAAAGTTTTGGTCCCATTGCTTATTGGGGTTTAAATGTCCAATTACAGCTTCATGTGAGGTCCCATCCTTCTTGTTCCTCCCTTCAGCCACCATTGTTTGTGCTTTTGGGCTGAAAGTTGTCCTTGGTCTCCAGCAGGAAAAGTATTTGTTTTGTCTCCCTGCTCTGTGAAGAGAGCTGACACTGAATGTGAGGCTCAGAACTGCATCCCAAGGCAGCACAGAATCTGAAAACATGAAAGCTCAAACTGAAGACATCATTGTCATGCAGCAACTCCTTACTCCCACCATGACCTGCAATCACCCCTGTCCCCATCCCACCAGGTGTGTTTGCCTGTCAACAACAAACTGAGCTGGGCTTTTCCCAGCCCAGCCTTTCATCAGCTGTCCCAGCCTCCCTCTAATTCCAGCTGCACCAGTAGTGGCCATTAAAAGATGTCACTTGGTGCTCCCTGGCTCTCTGCCAAGGATAACTCCTGCTTCCTACCCTCAGTGCAGATGATATTAAAGGTGCACTCTCTCATGACTCCCGTGAAAGCAATCCCTGCTGGAAACCCCAGTTTCCTCAGAGCTGCCAACAACCTATAATGGGAGTCATGCTGAGAGAGGGAATACACAAAAACAAAGGGGCAGCCACTGCCAGCAATTAAAACACCCCAGGCTGGGCATGGCTGGCAGGCCAAAACAAAGGCTGGCAGGCCAAAACAAAGGCTGGCTGCCACTGTGGTGTGGCCAGGCCTGGAAAGTGCCATCCCAGAGCGCTGCGTGTTTCCCTCTGTGGTTTATCTTCTGAATGGAAACCACTGTGTCTCCAACTCTCATTTTAAGAATGGGAGAAAATTGCCCCTTCCGTGGCAGACCTACTGATCTAATTGCCATTTATAAGACAGCCAAGAGACAGTCACTGATGGAGCATTAAGACATCCTGAATGTATTCCTTCCCACAGCCAGTGAGGAAAGAACAACAGAAACAAAAAGTGCCAGCGAGATCATTTAATTTGCATCCCTGCTTATTGACATTTCCATAGCAACTTCATTAGGAAGTCATTAATTTTAATTCTCCTGCTTGTTTTGTTCACAAATTTCTGCTCAGTCCTCTTTCCAGTGGTGGCAATTTGCAGGAAAGGAGTATTTTGGTACAAGTCAAAGAAGTCACTCAGAAATAGACTGACAAGGTCTGGGGACCTACACTTTTCACTAAAAAAAAAAAAAAAACAAAAAACAAAAAAAAAAAAAAAAAAAACAAAAAAAAACCAAAAACAAAAACAAAAAAAAAAACAAAAAAAACCCCACCAAAACCCAGAAAATAAGGAATGTGTTTGGTTTACCTTGAGGGAGTATTATGCAGGTCATGATTCATGGAGGCATTTAAACACATGCTTCACTCCATCCAAGGCAAGGCTTTAAGTCACTTGACTTTTACCTGAATAGGCATCAACATGAGCCAAAAAACATTCTTGAATCAGGGCCTTAAAACATCTGTCAATCATCACTTACTCTACAGGTCTATGAAGTATTAATGCACCGAGGCCAACACAATAAATAAATGAAGCCAATAATGTACAAACTGTTATGGGCAACTAAAGTAACTCAAAACATATGGGTTTCCTCATGATCATAAAGTCACTCTTGGTTCTTGTGTAGTGTATATACATCAAGGCCTTTCCTCTCTCCTGTTATTTGAGTAGCTTGGTAATCATCCCACCTGAAAACGTCACATAAAATCCATAAGCCCTTTAAAGCCCCTTGGGCTAAAGTCAACATTTGATCTTGGAAAGGAAACCTAAATCATCTTCCCTGGAAAGTCTTTCACTGGGATTTATAATTTTTTTTTTCATCATTGTTCCAGAGAGCTAAAAAGGTATAATGGAATCACTGAAAATTTCCTAAAAGGAAGAAATCATAAGGACAGCCCTGCAGTGAAATAAACAGCAATGCAACAAATGCAGTTTCTCTCTTTGAATTTCTCCTACAATCTAAGGTGAGGAAACCCAAATTCTTTCCCCAAATGATTTAGCTGGGAACAGACTCAAATTAACAGATGGCAAAAGCCAATCTCATTACAGGAAGAAACAGACAGAAGCAGAAGTCCAGTATGTGAAGGATAAGGAGAAAACACAAATGAAGATATTGGAATGCCCCTGACAACCACCTACTGCATGCACCCTGGAGAAATATATGCAGATACATATTTTATATATAAACCAACAGACACCTGATTTTATAGTAAAGTCCCACATGTCCCATTTTAAGTCTGTCTGTCACATTTGAATATAAGTTCTCAAACCAGCTAAAAAGGAAAAGGAAGTGTAAGACATTGATTGATCTAACACAGCAGGAGGACACAGGATATTGTGAGAATTGTTGCTTTTGAGATGTGCAATCAAGTACAGAAATGTATTCAGGTGACTGCTGTAAATGTGGAGTTTTGTGCTTACCTGTTTTTGCACACCTTGTGCTTTCTCAAGTACAGCGCTTAAACAGGATGAGTTCTTAACCTAAAGTACCAGAGAACTGTAAATCAAAGGCTTCTGAGGAGTTGTAGTGAGATTTCTCCTGAATCAAAGATGGCTCCAAATTGAAGGATCCAGATCCAAACCCAAACAACCTATTCACACTAAATATAATCTTTCTGCTTATACACAACCATTTAATTCCTCTTTCCTTTGGTGCCACTCCCACGAGAGGATCTCATGAAAAGATTTCTCCCACTCCTAAAATGCACAGCACATGTTGCTTTGTACTGAATGTGTGAACATGGCACTGCTGAGCTCTTTCAAAGAGCACATGCTAACACCTGAGGATTTTTTGGAGCACAGCTTAACAGCTGACACAGAAAACTCAGAAATACCATTCCAGCAGTGTTCCCCACCTCCTCCACTTTCTCTGAAATGCTACTGTTAAAAGATTGCTTTAATATCTCTGCTTTGATTTATTTACGCTCTCCCATCCCTCATAACTGCCTTGTTATGATTCATTCTGGCTTCCCAACATTCCATCACTCATATCAGCTCAGGGTGCAGCTGTACTTCCAAGCAGATATTTGCACAGAGGGCACCAAATTTCTCAGCACCAGAGTGCAGGATGTGCCCCTCATGCATTCCACTGGTGCTGCAGGGTCATCCCGAGCAGGGGGTTTGCTTCTCTAACAAAGAGGGGGGAAAAAATGAGACATCCAGGCTGCCCTGGGACAAGGCCACTTGTTTTCTCCACTGTGACAGAGTCTGACATTTATGTGATGTCAGTATAAACTGCGTGACATTATTCTGTGACACACCATGGCACGCAGCAAGAATTTATGTCCTCATCTGACATAATCTATGGGCTTGGTTTGAAGATCAGAAAAATAGACACTGCTGATCCTTGTTTAGATGTGATGCCTCTGGAGAAGGTATTTTCCTGCCTTGTATCACTTTTAATCACTAATTATGACATTGCTGTTCAAAGGGCAACATGCATTCAGAAAAATCATCACAATTGCATCTCTGATACCGCATTTTGGTCATTAGCAGTGAATGAAAGCTGATCCTTCTGTGGAAATCATTACCCTGGAAGAAAAAGGAGAAAACAAAAAGGTGAATGATCAAATGAAAATTGAAAAGAGTTCCTTTTGTCTCCAAGGAAGGGAAGGTGTCAGCAGTGCAAGTGAATAAAGGCTTTCAAGAACAGCATTTTATGCAGGTTTTAAACCTTTCTGTTGCACAATGGGGAAAAAACAAACAAACAATTAAAATCCACTTAGAATAAATAAAACCTTCACTTTTATGAATTTAAAATTTTCTTATGAAATTTTTAAGTCTTAATAAAGCTATCTCTAAAAACAGTAAGAAAAAATGGAAGAAGTACTATAGAAAAATTTTTAAAAAATCTTCAAGCTTACTGGTTTTAGCCATTCTCCTGCAGAAATAAAAAGAACTGTCTTAGTTAAATTTTCTCCAAAATGTTTTGCTTTTCACAAGATTTCATTTCCTAGTAGAAGGCATGTCAAATAAAAAATTTTAAGCACTGCTTGGAATTTATAGGGTTTGACAAACAGTATTTGTCTTTTACTTCGGGTTTCTGTGTCATCAAGAGCCACCGTGACACAGATGAGCAATAAAATAAACAGTGTTACTTTGGAATTGATCTTAGTTTTATAAAGATTTACAGATTGTTAGTTATTTTCCAACAAATCCATCTTTCACAGAGAAGTTTGAAATGCTGAGACTTCTGAGCGGTGCCAGCTGCTTGGAAAAATACATTTTGTGATCCTTTAAATTTAAAGGCTAATAAAATACAGATTCTGGGAGAGAGAGAGCAGGCAGGAGCTTCTGCCCTCTCTCTAAGCAGGGATTATTGCAAAAAAAAGTGTTGGGATCGGTCTCACAGAAGTGGGAAAGAAGAAAAAACAGGGCAGACAAACAATTGGGACAGTGTTGGGTCAAAATCCCTGAGTGACAACCTGAAGGGACATGATGGCATTTCCCTGTGAGCCTGGTGCAGGATGGTGCCCTGCTGATCAGGATGTTCATTAACTAATTACTTAAAAAGTGTACAAAAAATAATTAGTGGAGCCTGTTGGAAAAAAAAAAAAAAGAAAAAAAAATTAATAGCTAGGAAAAGAAAAACTGAAACAAATTCCTTTTAAAGTGATGATAATTTGCAGCTGGAACAAATTGCCAAAATCCAGGAGAAGACTTTTTCATTATTAGAAATTTTTCCATTTGAACTTGATAATTTTTTAATTTAAAAATACCCTAATTCAAACAAGATTCATTTAAGCCATAAGATACTTGATTTGTGAAACAACCAAACAAAAACAAGCAATGGCACCTTGTTAATTAGCTAAATTAGTATTATCTTTTTACTTTACCTTTCTTTCTTCTTGGAGCTGGAGTTGGAGAACCCAGGCCCTGGCCCACGTGTTTTCCCCAAGAGCACACTGTACCAAAGATAAAACTCCAAAAATTCAATAATGTTGGGAAGAAAAGCTGAGTATTTATTTTGATTTTTCTGGCTCCTGCTCATATGTTCTCCACACTCAGGACTGGGAGGCAGTGCAGTCCATAGCACAGTGATGAGGTGATCCTTTATGTCATCCTGAGTGACAAGAATTTCTGTTCTCCAGGTTGGACCTTTTGATCTCACCACAGCTCTGTGTAAACCTCAGGACTTCCTTCACGCAGACAAAATCAGAAAAACAAAATAAACCCCAGACCCATCTCTATTTTTCCATCTCTATGTTTCCAGTGAACTCTATCTGTTTAAAGAAGAGATGACTGTTTTCCCAGAAAATAATAAATATTCTGCTTGGAATTTATTTACTTTTAGGTGATATTGGCAGAGAGACTTTGCCCTTCAACTGGAATTTCCATATGAAAAACTGGAAAAATTAAAGAGTTCTTTACCTTAACCTTATTCCTACCTCGAAGTGAAGGAATGTGTCTGTAAAGACACATTCTTAGTAAAAATCTGAGTTAAGTACTGGAAAGGCACCAAAGTTACCCAAATACCCTCTCTTTAGATGTCTGTGCTTCTCAGACTCATCAAGCTGTTTCCTTCTGTATTTCCTGGCACACTAAGGCAGAAATTAAATTGCCTCTCTTCCACTCGGAAAGCAAAAACCCACCAAGATTTTATTTGAATAGAAACCTTGTCCCTGCTCTGCCCAAACTTCAATGAGAAGCCCTGTGACACACGATCCAGCCGTGTTCAAACACAACAGGGCAGGATGGCCCATGCCAGACCCTGAACTCTCCAAAAGGAACCTGATTCCCTTTGTCCCTGGGTGCCACGGAGAGCTGATGTCATGGAATGCCTCTGAGGAGGAGTAACACCATCAGCACTGTTTATTTAATTAGTAACGAGGGTAAAACCCTCCTAATGCAGCTCGATCAAGGGTCAGCTCGAGGGGTCTTGATCCGAGTATGGGCAGCCTTCAGTGGCTGAGGCTTAATAATAATCTCTAGACTTCAATTTCCTACTAATAAAGGGTAATATAATGTAGGGTAAGCCCTCTTATTTGTTCAGATCTTTTTAACCACTGAGGAGTTAATATGCAACAACTGAACAAACAGTGGCCACACAGGTTTCATTTTTAGAAGCACAGATGACCTCTGATGAAAGAAATGATCAGTCAAGCTCTGAGGCAGGGATGGAAAGCCAGATAGAAAATGCCTTTTTTTTTTTTTTTTTTTTTTTTTTTTTTTTTTTTTTGCTGTGCACCAAAAGAAAAGTTACTTTTAAATTATCATTTATATTTATGACATCTAGTGAAAGTGCCTGGAAATAACTGTGTAATTATTACACTACAAAAATATTATGGCTTTCAATGAATTTGTGTTCTGGGTTCTGATGAACATTGCAAGTGCATTTTATTAAACAGAGTCTGTAGAAATCCCTGCAGTTGTTACATTTCATTTGTGATGAAGCTGCTGAAGCCTGAACATTGTCTCTCTAAAATTTTAATACCACCTAAGCTCACTGTGTTGTTTGCTGCCACACACACTATCCCAAATATCTGCTGAAGTTCAATCTGTCTCAGGAAACCCTTGCCTATGCAGCTGAAACAGAGAAAATCTTTCCCTCTGCAGAAAAAACATGAGTAAAACATGACTTTTCCTTCCTTTTTTTTTAAATTCCAAAGTCTAGATACTGCAGTAGCCTCCAGATTTCAGGGCCAATTTCAGCACAAATGCAAGACAGCACAGACATGCCCAGCATGCCCACGAGCTGGAGGAGGGAAATAATTCTCTTTAATCCAGGATTTTTAAGAATGTGTTCCAATTTTTTTTTTTTTTTCTTCTGGAAACTTGTGGGGTTTCATTTCCAGTATGCCTCCAGGTGTCTGAGTTTAGTTTGCAGTTCTTTGCTTGCCCCCCATTCTCTGGATGCCACCTCTCCTCTTAATTTGCCACCTTCTAATTTACCTGGTGGTTGCTCTGACAGCACCTCCCTCAGGGATGACCCTGAGTTCCCACTTCAGAATTTTGAGTCTTTTTTGCTGGGGGAATAATCAATACTGAGAGTCAGATTTATGTCCCTCTAAATGTATGAGCTATGAAATAACCATTGCTGTATGATCAGGAAAGAGGTGCAATAAAACCACTGCTGTTACGTTTTTATGCCTCTCTGATCAAAACAAATTTGAAAACTAAATTGTTAAAATCAAATATTGAAAATACTTATAAATACACTTTAGTATTTTATCTACACAATTCTTTTTACCTGTGTATAGAAAGAAAGAGAAGTAAATTAAAGAATATGGTCTCCATTGAACAGGAAATGTAAATCCTATTAATGCTTATAGAAATTACACCTACACATTTAAAGGGCAGTATAGAAGACCTTTAAATTGATTACCTAACAAATGGCTATAAAATGAGAATAACTTTTTTTCCAAGCACTACATGACTCTATTTCAAACTCCACATTTCATGGATTTTACAGCCCCGGAAGCAGAGTTTGAAAAGGTTATTAAAAATGTGAACAATACAGAACAATGGAAAACAGCACAAAAGCTTAGTGTCTACCAAAATACTACTAATAACCACTAAACATTATGGTTAGTTCAACAACAATAAAATAGGTTGTAATCACCAGGCAGGGGCACTGTACTGGATAAAGAAGGAAGTTCTGGTGGTAGTAAAGTAACTTAAAAGCACCTGCTTAAAAGGCCAAAGAAATTAAATAGCAGCAAGGCTATGGAGCATCGCTGGGAAACTTGCACTGAGCCACTCTGCAAAGTCCAATACTGGTGGAAACAGCAAAAAATCCTGCAGCATATGAGAGAGAGGGAGAAGGGCACAAAGGGGTGAAATAACATTAAATCTCTTATTTAACAAAAAACATGATCTGAAGGAATCTGGTGAAATTCAGATTGACTCTGACAACCTCATGCTTAATTTTTCCCACCAACATACTCTAATGCTGCAGAAATCTCAGTATTTTATTCTCATTCTCCTCTTGCAGCAACATAAAGATTATTTAGGATATTGGCAGAAGCAAATGCCTTGCCAATTCCTACCAGAAATGTTTGATTCCAACGAATCCTGACACTGTGAGAATTTTGATTATTTCAGATAAGGTTATTGGTGAGGTGTTTGAGGGTACACACTCTCTTCAAACCTTTTGACAGCACAGCAGTTTGCTTTCTGTTCATGCATTCCATGAAAGTTTTTTGGTTATCAGCACCACCCTTCTCTCATCCCAACTTTCCTCTTTCACATCTTCTATTCCTCCATGCAGTGGATTTCTGGTCTTCATTCTGGCTGGTTTATAGAAAGGTATTATCAACATTTTTTCCTCTCATCTTCAGGTTGACACAATTTCTGGTAAGTGAATCTGTAGCTGGATTCCCACCCTCCAGCCCCCTTCCCATGGCAAGCAGGAAACTTTCCCCAGACACATCCTCAGCCAGCAATATTTGAATAAAACTGTAATGTATTTTCCATCCTTCCAGAGCTCCTGAGCCCTTTCTGCTTCATTTTTCACTGTCATTGGCATGGCATAGGCAGAGACTTGCTAGATTGGAAGAGGCTGCATTGCAAATTAATAATGAACTAGCAAAAGTAATTAGCTAAGGACTGATTGCATCCTATGTCCTCAAATGCTGTAATCAGCCTTCAAAAGCAGGCACAGTCAAACAACATCAAATCATAGCATTATTTGGAAAAAGAAAAAAGAAATCTCAAATAAAATAACCCGGCTAAAACCCCAGGCAGCCTCTTCTCAATCTTGGTTAATAAAATAAGCTACAAATTTATTCCTTGACAAAAAAGAAAATCCTATGATCACATATAAAATGGGAGAATTAAGTATTTACTTGCAACACAATACAGGATGTTTCTTACGTGTAATATTTGTACATAAAAATATCATGATCGTTGAGTTGTGCAGGTCAAAGAGATGTCCAGGTTAAAAGGTCCTGTGCAATTTGGACTGCAAAACTCTGCTCTTCAAATTGTTGACTTTCTGAATGCAAAATGAAATAAACATGAAGTCCTAATCCTGTATTGCTTGCACAATCAGATCATTAGATAATTAAAACAACAAAAGACACACAGAAATATTGGCTATAGATGTAAATCAATTACTCCAGAAGCAATTACTTTGGATCTAAATTAGCCAGGGTTATGTGGGAGATAGATAATATTTAATTTGCTGTATGACTCTGGCACAAATCCAGTCAGGAGCAGCAGCAGCAAACAAAAGTCACCACTTCTCATTCAAGGTAAAGAACAACCCAATCACTCTCTGCTGGTGACTCCAGCTCTTAGTGCAAAGATGTAATTAGTGCTGCAACAAGTTATGGCATGGAAAGAAAATTGTCCCATCACAATTCCTATCAGAATGAAAAGAGCTGACAAGAAGGCAGAATGAGAACTGGGATCACAAACCCTTCCAGGAGAAGACAAAGTAAGGGAGGGAAGATTTCTTTCAGAAGTGAAAGAAAAGCTCCATCTATTTGCTCGTGGCAAATTCACCACAACATTCATACTTCCTTTTTTCCCAGCCTGAGCACGTGATACTTTTCTCACGCCTTTCTGGGGTCTGCTGCCTGGCCCCCAAACCCCTCACTCCCTGCCCTGCTCAGGGCAAAGCCTCAGGAGTAGCTTGGATTAGGGATGCTCAGGTTCAGTATATGGTGAGGTGCTTTGGGCAGTATTTTCAGTTGTTAAGGAGGACCTTATGCAGGCTGTGCTCTGGAATTTTTAGAGAAAGGATTTGCATTTTCACCTGTTTACAAAAAAAATGTAAAAACCTTAGTCCACAGCTATACAAAAATGTCTTTCCTTTCTCAGCCAGTCACTCTGATTTGGCTCTGGCACACAGCCTGACAGCACCAGAGAAAATCTTCACTACCACGTTCAAGTTCACTTTGCATGGGGAGAACTGTACAATGCATGGTTTTTCTTCTCCAAAAGCCAAAAAGCCCCTGGAAAACAGCTGGAGCTCTAAGAGCTCTGAAGTTAGGTTGATGTTACTCCTGCCCCAGGAAGAGAAGTCTCTGTGACTGCTGAGAACACAATCCTGAGGTACAGCTGGCCATTATCAGGGCAGGTAAAATACACTCACATTAGTTGTAGGGCACGTAGAATCTCTCAGATGTCCCAAAGAGCTTCAAAAGGCTGCATAATTCCAGATAAATTAATTTTTGTGTCAGGCCAAAGCGAATCTAACATTACAGTTAAGCCCTTTCTTCTTGGTGCAAAGCCCAGTGGAGGCAATATGAAGTTTCATTTTAATTCCTCCTCAGAGTGAGAGGAGGTGGGGAAAAAGGAAGAGTTGGCGTCCTTGGTCAGAGGGAAAGAAGATAATAAATCCTACAAAAGGAGAAGGGTAATAGCTGCAGCTCATCAAAAAGAAAATTGCTCAAAATACCGTAAGTAGTTCTAAGAAAACCTCAAATCCCCCTTAAGAACTTAAAATAGGACAAAACTGGGGCTTGGAGTTGTTCCGAATATCTTTGTGCTGCTAAATCAACTCTCTTTCACTGCACATTTAATCTGCCTCTCTATAAACAAACATTTGGGTGAGTAAAGTTCAAGGACAGGGTAGGGATGCAGGAAGGTTCAGTTTTGGCAGCAGATCTCTCCAAACCAGTAATTTCAAGGCAGGTTTTGGAGAGCTAGCCCCTTTTAACACACCAAATGAAATAAACTATTAATCAGGGGGACAGAAGCTTTTGTCATGCCTGTGCCTCAGCCCCCAGCACCTCCTGATGGGGAGAGCCTGAGCACAAAGCCCCCATCCCTGATCCTGTGCAACTACTGGGAAAAAATATTACCAAGCTAGGAATGTGAGAGAAAGAGCAATTAATTTTTTCCCCCCTTTTTTTAAATCAAGGACTGTTTTGCCTCGGGGGCTTGGAGGGATAGGAAATCAGGCTTTTCAAGCTTCTGCGGAGTAGGCTTTGGAAAAATATCTGTAACAGACATCCCCGTCCTTTACAGATTGTGCTCTGCCCTTTTTCCTTTCCCTTATGGCACACGTGTGGGGGGAGATTTGTTAGACCTTAAACTTGTCACAAATGTAGTTGCTAACCATTTGCCCCTGTGTTCAGATGCTCTCGTGATTGCTTTCTCCAGTAATTACTCAGTGGGAATGTCAGAGCAAGCTCCATAAGTTACAGCTAATCACTCTTAAGTGCTGGAAGCAGGACTGTATTTGTGCAAAGAAACAGCAATCAAATACGGTAAGCAGATGGCTGCTCCTTGTCCTGTTACCACACTGAGCACAACAGATTAAGCCATGATGGATTTATCAGCACTGATGGATACATTAACACCATAAGCTTTTATGGAATAAATAGCTCCTGACATCTCGTCATAACTTCTGATGCCCCAATTTTTCAAAATCTGGGTTAGTTTGGTTTTGGTCTCTCTTTTTTTAAATGAAACCATAGATATTTCCAACAAAGCCTGTAGGTTTTTCTATGTTCTCATTAAAAGCTACATCTCAGCACCTTATATTATGAAAGACACAATTAAAACCTCAGAACCAGTTGAAGAAATCTATAGCATTTCTCTCAGCCATAAATTCAATATTCTACAAGCTTTGTGACAATCAATTCTTGTAATTGATAAGTGCCAGTATTTTAAACTGATGAAAGCATTAGCTCATTTGCCATATCTCAAGAATAACATATAATATTATGCAAGCAGCACTAAAACAAACATAAGTATCCAAACCCTTTTTCTTTCTGATTTACAGGCTGACCTGTAGGCTGGGGGAAGGCACTTGAATGTTTGACTGCTATTTTGCAATCCCAGCAGAAAAAATTCCCTCAGATTTTTCAAAAGCCCTCATCTTGTGGGCTAAAGAAGGGATAAAAAAAAAATATAAATCTGTTTCCGAGGAATGTGGGTGTCAGCTGCTTGGGCTGTGAACGAGCAGTGAAAGGTTTAATGGGTGCATGGGTGCACTGACACAGCAGACACTTCAAACCAGGCTCTGAGCAGCCACAGCCACCATACAAAGGCTGCAGTAGGCATTCATTTCTATCCTGCTGCCTCCAGAAAAGCAGAGTGCTGGCTGCTTTAACTGCAGTCAAGCTGTTAACAAAGCCGTGCTCTTTCTGGGGACTGTAGGCTCTTCGGGGTTCCTGTTCAGGGGCTCACAGTAGTAGAAAACAGGCACAAACCTCCCTTCAGTGTCATCAGTCAGAACCAGCTGCCTGTGTGTGTGCACTGCTGCACCTTCTCCATCCCTCCCTTGGTGTACTTGAGCTCCTGTACAGGTCATCAGCCTGGCTTTTGCTAATTGCTCTTCTGCAGTCTAGGTTTTAATCACCTGATCCATCAGAAGCCCTTCTTCCCCTGCCTATATTCATCTTGTCAGTTAGTGACATTTTTTGTAATGAAAGCAGCAGATCTATTGATAGCATCCCTCAACAGAGTGGAAGGCATCCTGCATTAGCTTTGTCTTCTAAACCAGCCTGTTCTATTACAATTGACCTTCTCCTCTTGATTACCACACAAATCACAGTCCTCTCCCCACTCCTCCCCCTGCTTCCCTTCCCTCCCACCCCCCAGTGTCTCAGATTATTTTTCCTGTAGCCATTCAATTGCCTGACTGCAGCTGGTAATTGGATTCATGTTTGGAGCACAGCTTTCTATGTACAAGTCTGGAATAATTCAAGTAGGACCCTGGCCTAGGGCTGAGGCCATATGTTAAATTCAGATTTGAGCATGTAAAATCTGGACTACCCTGAAAGAGGTATAATCCACTTAGCAGCACAAAATCCTGTCCTGTTTGGAACCTGCACTTACTCTCTTCTCTGAAAGTTAAATTTCATTTCACTGCTCTTTTAAGGTATTAAGGGCGAGGCAGTTTTATTGTGGCGACTTGGTGAAATGTAAAAGTGATGTTACTTTGGCAGCTGTCTTGACTCACTCTAGGAAACAATTTGAGCAGCTTTCATGATAGCACAATAATTAAACACCATAAAACAATAATAACCCAACCTGACAGCCTTCTTTGTGTGTACAGCAAACCATGGAGTCTCCAGAGTCTGAAACTCACCACTGGGACCAAGCTCAGCATAACCAAGATGTTACACTGAAAATCTTAAGTGCAGTTAGTGGTGTCAGCTTTCCTGCCACACATATTGTATGATTTCAGTATCAATTTACTCACCTAAGGTTAAATAATAGAGAAATGAAATGCACTCAGGTTCATCCTGCTGCAGTTCTGAGGGTGTGCAGTTTCTCCCTTTGTGTCTCCCAGTCCCTCAGAGAACCAGTCTGAGATTTTGTACAGAATTCAACTTAGCAACAACATCTAAAGCTCCTGAAACCATAAAAAAAGAAAAAAATTTCATCATCTCGCCTTTCAGTGTTCACATGAGAAGGAAGTAGTGTCAGTTTCCTACAAACGAGTTCTTCAAAACACAAGAGATTTCCTAATCTCTTTCTAATCAGGAGTTTAGAAATTAGGCTCGGGTGCTATTATATCCTCTCCATTAAAGTATAATCTTCTGAAATCAGTTCATTACTTGAGTTACTCAGTGTATTGCAGTTTGAGAGCAGGCTTCCACCTTTACACCTCTGTTTTTGCTGCCAGGGGAGCAGAGAGCTCTGAAAGCTCCTGTGCTTCCTCCCAGGTGTGTCGTTGTACAGGTGGACACCAAAGGTGCCTTCACAGACTGTCAATCAATGGAACAATCAGCCTGAAGCAACTCATTTTGGCCTCTACATCTCCCAGAATACCAGAAAAGAAAGATGCCATCTTAAGAAAATATTTCCAAGTTTTGACATTTGACTGAGGGGTCATCTCATACCGACAGAGCAGCTTTTGATTTTCTGGAGATAAAGCACCTGCCTGCACTGTGGAGGATCTGGGTTATGCTTCCAGCTGTTCTGGATTCAGAGCAAACTGGGAGCACAGGGGCCTCTGACATCCCTGGAAACCTGTTCTTTCTGCCCTGCCAAATTCAGCTTCACTGCTCCATTCCTGTGAGCAACTCTTCTGTTTTTAGCACTGTATTTACCACATGCACACTCTGCAATTCCTGGGAAGCTGCATGGAGTTCAAAGCAGCACCTTGAAACTCCCCTATGGAAAAATAAACTCTCCCTTGTTCTCTTTTCACTCCATGTTCATTTCCAGGCCAAAATGAACTAATTTTTCTGGCTGAAAGTATCATCCCAAGTAACAGATTCTTGCAACAACATTCCTTTGGACAACTTTTTCATTCCCTGGTGGCTTTTCTCCAGGGAAGGGTAGATCTGGAGCAGCACACTCCCTCAGGAATCAGCCCAAATTAGCCAAAGTGCCACCAGAATCAGAGAAGAACTTGAAATTAGTTAAAATTTTCCTCTCCTCCACTCCAAGGCTCCTGCATAAATTTCATCAATGCTCCTCTTCCATCACTTAAAGTCTGAACTTTAGGTTGATAATGTTCACCCAAGCCCTTTGGCTTGTGTTATCTATTTGCATCAAGAACAAGAAATTAAACTATTTACTAAGCTTGCAGAATTCAGCTTATCAACAGCCCTTAAGAGATCCCTGAAACCTTAAAAGAAGGAAAACGTTGCCATAATTTCTACTTTTAGTGTTTCCATCGTGAGAAGGAAGTACTGTTGGCTCCATCCATGGTGTCAGCTTTCTAGAGCTCATCTCTTCAAAACACCAGAGATTTCTTAATAATTTCTAAACTGCTGATTTCTGACTCTTTTTTTTTTTCTTTTTTACCTCTGCGACTTCACAACTAAAATCTCTCTCTGAGGCTGAAATGCTGGTGATGGCCTGATTTCTTCAACTCTACAAACAGGAGTCAGCAGTAAGCAGAATTTATCTTTTTACCTACATCAATCCCACAAATAAAACAGGCTTTCTTCTGCACTACCTGGATGAAAGTGTACTGAAACGAATTGAATCTATTGCTGACAGCACCAACACTCTTAGTGGTGGATCTTGTGTCGTTTACTTCCCCTAAAATTGCAGTTCCTAAAAGTTAGCAGTGAAGTAAGAACCTCATCTTCCTCTTTCTCATTTTCACTTACCACTCACCCTGGGAATTCCTACCACCACCTCACCCTGTAAGCCTGAAAATGTTACAGATGTGAGCTTTAAAGCCATTAAAATAACAGAAAAAACCCCTTTTTCTTCCCTTCCTCATATTATTTTATAGCTTTAAACTCTTGGCAAGCTGAAATGCCCCCAAAATGGAGATGAAAAAGGCCATTTCTGGCCATGCAGTGATGGAGAACCTCTTCACAGGTGCTAATCAACTTTCACCTCACAGCAGGAGGTTGGAAATGTCTGAAAAGGGATCAAAGAGCTCCTTCAGATTGCAGGGTGTGATTCACCTTACAGGTAAAATCACTTGGCCAGACATTTCTGTCAGGTTTTTGGATTGAAAGAACTAAAATCCATTTCAGAGGGAAAAAACCCCACAAACAAACAAACAAACAACAAGCCAACCAACAAAACAACCACACCCACATAAAAGAGCAAATTGACTTGTGACAGATTACTTCTCTCTTGGTGGTCATGCAAACAATTGGAAAATAAAGAATACAGGTGCTACCATCTGTATTATGTTAGTTTGTGAGATTTGCCTTAAATTTACATCACAGTGTCTTTACTAATGTAACTAAACCATAATTTTGTCTGTGGTAAACAAAAAAAAAAAATGCATTTATCAAAAGTGCCTTACTGCACTTATCTCAGTCAACATTTATTCTGTGAAATGTAATCAGGATGTTAAATGCTTCTGGGAGGTTTGAGATGCCATATTTTGCCATCTGTTCTAATTATTTTTGAATAATTTGGCAGATCTTGCTTTTGTTGCTGAACTACAGAAGATGGTTTCACCAGTCTGAATTGCATTTTAAGAAAAACATCACAAAGAAAGAGATGGTATTTAGTTTAAAACTTCAACATTAAAGGGTTACATACCAGTAGGATGCAAGCAGAGGTTCAGAACATCCTAGAGAGAGATAAAGTAGAGGGAAGTCTTCACAATTCTCTGTGGGGTGACATAAAAGTGAGGAAAAAATAGCAGACATAGAGAGGTGTTGTCTATATTGTTCAGTATATTCTTCATTTCCTGGATTACTTTCCTTGAAGAACTCTAAACGAATTTTTTGAGTTACTCACCTCTTGATCAGAGCATCTGAGACCCTCATCCAGGCCCTCAAAAGGAGAGAATCATTATTGTCCTTTTTTAGATATGGAGAAACAAGACAGGAGGCAATAAGTGACTTCCCAGAAGTCACACAGGACATCTGAGGGAAAGCTGAAAGCAGCACCCAGGGCTGTCCAGATCCAAACTGGAATCTCTGGAGTTATCATGGGATCTTTTTGGAACAGTCACTAAAAATGGAGCTGCAGTGTTCTAGGACATGGACACCCCACTGAAAGGCTTGGTTACAAAGTCCTACTGCAGCACAAAGGCTAAATACATAATATTGGGCTACTGGAAAAAATTAAGGAGCAGGATGACCCAATATGAATTGGTATTGAGTAGTGCACAGCAGATATTTATTTCCAAGATAATTCAGTCACTTCAACCTACCTCATCCAAAACCACTAGGATTTTGAAAGAGAAAAACAGAACAAAACAAAAACCAACCCCAAAATCCAGCTGGCATTTAAGAGCCATGAGCTCTGATGCAGTTTCTGACACTGCTGGGCACCTGACCTTCAGCAGGTCCTTTCCCACCCTGCCTCATTTTCCCATCTGTGAGAGAGACCAAAAAATTCCTCCCTCTGGTTTCCAGCAGAGATGCTGTGAGAACCAGTGGATATTTGCACAGATTTCTGAATGTAACAAAGGCCAGGAAGAGACAAAACATCATCTGAAGGCTGACCATGCCAGGGGTTGTGTTAGGATGACTCCCACATGTATTAAATTTTATGGAAACAGCAAAGAGTATCTTCAGTAACAGCACCAGTAAGGCTGCACTGACAGTTTACATAATGTGTACTTAAATGTGCTTGATTCAGTGCTTGAAGCAGAGACAGAAAGGAAGGGTGTACAAGGTTGCAAGCTTTGTGGTTTTTTCCTTCAGAGTGTATCTCTGTGCCAGTGCTGGTTCATGATCAAATCAGCGCTTTCATCCCCCAGGCTTAGATAAGGCTCAGGTGCAGAGTGCTCTGGCTTAGATCTCCCTGCACAG
Organism: Cettia cetti; assembly: GCA_013401135.1. Lineage (NCBI taxonomy): Eukaryota > Metazoa > Chordata > Aves > Passeriformes > Sylviidae > Cettia > Cettia cetti. Next base: position 135,754 of record VZUI01087107.1, read on the forward strand.
CCTGCAGTGGTGCCCTTCCAGCCAGAGCACCCAGCAAACACAGGCCCCAGGAACGCTCCCTTCTCATCAGCTGAAGGAATTATCACACTTCATCATATTCTGCACAGAGTGAACACGCCCAAGCCACTCGGGAGCAGCGGCTCTGCCAGTTTTGTCACTGGAGCAATGTGTGGTGTGGGCAGGAGGGAGGAGGAGCCCTCCCCTCCTGACTCTGCCCTGGCACCACCAGCAGGGTTTGACACCAAATTCCTTGTCAGAGAGGCTCCTCCCTCTGCCAGATCACCAGGTTATTTCCATTATTTCATTGATACCACCGCAGGGATCCAGACTAACAAAATCCTTTCTCATTTCAAACTTCACAACAGATTTTAAATGCAATATTTTCAAAGATTGCTCTTCATTTGGGGGGTACAACGTGAGGTCTGGCAGTGCCAATGAGTCACTGTTAAAAGCAGAAGTACAGGAGCAGGACATTATATACGTGAGTTTCTGTGACAAATTTCTTTAGGAAAACCAAAATCAGTCTGTGGTAAGCAAGACACTATTCTCACTCATTGTGATAGCATATAACATAATCCTGATATCTGAATTCCAGCAACTTTTTTTCAGCACCATAAAAATACATATACAAACAAGGTATTTTAGTGTATGAGACCACATTCATATAACTTCTGTAATTAAAAAAAATCAACTAATGTGTTTTTTTTAATTTGTGCCAGTCTCAACAAAATGCTAAAAAAACTCCCAACATTTGCTTGCAGCCTTTCACAGAGAAAATGGGAACGTTCCTACAATGTTCAATGGAAGCATTTTTAGAAACTTGTTTTTTGTGAAACATTCCAAATGAAAAAATTTGATTTTCTAATCAGCTGTAATGGTAATTGCAGTGCTAAAGCAGAACTCACTCCAGACACAAAGAACATGCAGAAACAAGCAGCATATTTGGATCAGTCAGCAGATCAAATTCAGAGCTGTGGTGTAAGCAAGAGCTTGTTAATTTTACTGAGAAAAGAACCAGAAGATAGCAGAGAAAGAGGGACAAATAAATGAGAAGTCAGAAGGACACGGCAGATTGCCAGTAAGAGAGGGAGAATAAATTCAAGTTTACAAAAGGGCAAAAAAGAATGAAAAGCAAAAGTAAAAATTACCTCAAGCTGTCTTAAAGGTGAGATACTGAAAAGTTTTTCTTGTTTTAACAAAAAATAACAACAGCAACAACATTTTTCCCCTAGGAAGCACAAAACCAGCCATTAAGAAGACCTGGGGGAAAACAGAAAAGACTTATTTCTTGATTTAGAACCTCATAAACCAAGCAATAAAGAATGTAATTAGGATAACTTCACTCTTCTGCTCAGACCTAATGCTTACTAAGATGCTGGGCCAGGTATACCTGTGCAAGTGGGCATAACCCTCACAACCTTCAGTTCAAATTACACAGCTAAGATACATAGAGAACTATAACTTACAGGGGGATCATGGGCATGAGATGGCAGCTGGGGAGGCCTGAGAGAGGCTGGGGCATCTCTGTCCTTCCCTCATGGAGGTCTCAGGGTGTGAGGGACTCCAGGCTCACCAGGCACCTGTAGGTCCAAGCTTCAGCCTGCAGCTTACAAATGACATTTTGTTCCTCCTCAGTCTGTGTTCTATTGGAAGAAAACAATGCCATTATTTTAACTGACATCTGTGAGCATCCTCTCCCCCACAACCAGCAGCCATTTAGCATGTTCAGTTTGTCAGCCAGGCCTGGATTTGATACTTTGAAAAATGGGGACATTTTCTGCAAGGTGTGGCAATTCCTGCTGCCATCAAGTGCAGGTGCAGCTCATCTCCCACCACCCTTTGCCATTCCAAGGTTGGGAAGAGGCAACGTTTTTGTTTTGCTTTCCTTCCATCTCAGTAAGGAAAGATTAGCAGCAGGATTATTAGTTTGGATTTAGAATTATACACAGAACAGCCCTGTATCCTGCAGAGCAGTCAGGACCTAACTTTGAACACAAATACCAGCTGTCTCCTTAACATCAAGTCCATCAATGTTCAAACACCTTCAGAGATTTTTATGTTTAGCATCTTGAATTCCAAGCCTTTTTTAACAAAAAATATTTTTATCTACTCTTCATACACCAGTCATCAGGGAAAAACTCAGCTATGCATGCCTCTCTTCCTAAGCAAGCAGCACTACATCAATTGAACTCTCATCTCAGAGATGTTTGAAGACAGAATAACATCAAGAAAATATTACAACGTGACATGGAAATGGATACAAACATTACATCATTACTTAAAAATATGCCTACAGAGAAAGACTAAAAATCTCTAGCCTTGACTGTGGAATAAACCCCAAGTAGGTCAATTTTGGTTCTCTCAGTTTCCAAGAATTATATGGCTTGAAAATTGTATCTAATAAAATGTATAACTCAGCTAATTAATATTGTTGCTCGTAAATTCTCTCAGAGCTCACCCAGCAATCACAGTAAGTGCTGTAAGTGTAGGGTGAACAGTCTTTCTATAAATCTATATCTGCCAAAGTGGGTTAAAATACTTTTAAGTGAAAATTTTAACTGAGGAACTATTGCCCAGTTTATATTAACACATGTAAAAAATGTATTCCCAGAAGAATACTCCCATATTGCCTCATCACAGACTGTAAAGTTCTGTGCTATGTTTATTTACAGGAGGAAAACACAAAATGCCTACAGGAAATCCCACATCCAAGGGGAGAAAAATGCATATTTAACAGAGGAATTCTGCATCCTCAAATTACAGCTGAATCCAGTACTATGATACATTCTTCAAGGAAATATTTTTTTTCGAGCTGCTGTACATAAAATCCTCAGATAGAATATTGGAAGGCCTGAGACTGCTCAAATTGTGTAGCATGGAAGATTGTGAGCACTTGCTGTTGACATTGTACCAAGCACACAGCCATGAAAGCTGAAGTTAAGCATGTCTTGGCCTGCTCAGATTAGCTTTTTTTTTTTTATATATAGTTTATATTTGAAGGCCTGTTTGAAATGGAGCTTGAGGAAGGATGCCTTTGTACAACCTTCAATAAAGAAATATCCACATCAGAGACAAAATTGTAATTGAGCTCCTTTCTAGTAATCTATACAAAGAGGCAGAGGTCTAAAGGAAAGCACAGATCAAATGTCTTAGAAGTGGAAAATAACTGCAGACAAAAACAAAATCAAAAGAGACTACAAAGTTAGGTGGACGTAGATGTGTAATAAAAATCTGCTATGAATAGATGGTTTATGAATAAAATAATGATTTACTTGAGCTTGAATACTTCTTTAGGGTTTTTTAAATAAGATTACGTTGTGTTTTTCTAGGTCATCCACCCTTTCCTAATCTCATGCTCTGGATGTTATATGGATTCAAATATTAACTACCACATGCACCAGAAAAGTTCTAAAGTTTCTTCTGTTTTGAAGAACAGCCCAAGAAGGAGGGTTCTTAAATAAACCCACATTTTACTGATCAGGTTCAGAGAGAGAGTGCCTTGAAATTTCTGTGGAAAGCAAAAAAGATTTAGACTTAATATGCAGTTGAGTACATTATAATAAGGAAAACAAAAATACCCAGTTTCAGGAGACAGATTAATCTGATCCCACAGTCCATCCATCACCATGAAGCAGAATCACCACCAAGTCCCTGCTTTAGAGATGACCAGAAAAAACTTCTCTTTGTCCAGATCAACCTACAAAGTCAGCTTGAGCCTTGCAACTGAACCAGGCATGAAAAACTGTGTGGGGACAACCTCTGGTGGGAACTGAACTAGTTTGAAGACGTGAGCTGGCTTAGCATGAACATTTAACTTTGGGAGGGGTGGAGATGGGTGGCAAGGGCTCAGTGTCCGTCCCTACACTCGGATGAGCTGGCGGCACAGGAGAAATGGAGAGAACAAGAGTGGCAGACAGTGGAGCAACGGGTGGGAGCTTCCCCAGGCAAGTCTGAGCACCTCTGTGTCAGATTTATGCTCTCAGAGGGCTGTAGCCAGCACCAGGGCCCACAGCCAGCTCTTACTCCCACTAATGATGTTTTTAGAGGGTGAAGACCTCATTGAATCCATTGATGTTGACCCACAGGGCTCCATTTTCTCTGTGCTGCTCAGTGAATTAGGCAGGCAAGTGCTATTAATGAGAACAGGAGATGTGTATATCCAGTTTCTGACTCTCAGGATTGCTAACACACCCCATAATTTGAGAGAATTATGTCTTAAAGGCTAAGTTACGATAGGAAAATCACTCGTGATGAAACAATGCTCCAGTGGTGGAAAAAGCTTTGTTCTAATGTTGAATGAATTCCTCTAAAATGGACATTTAAGCAAGTTTTGGATGAAAATCTCACACTTGGAAATACCTAATTTAAAATAAGAGCTTATATCTCAGGTGCTCTGGAATACAGAAATTAGGAGGTCCATTCCTGTGAAGTGCCTGTCTCAGTTCTTTTCGTCTGGTATGTGCTGCCCTAGTTAATAAAAAAAAAAAAAAAAACCAAAACCCTAAGACATGGACATTTAGGTTTTTTTAACTGATTATAATGATTAAGAGTGGGATTTTTGTGCTGCTTTTTGCAAGAAGAGGTGGGTACCCATAACAATCCAAGTGACATACCACCAATGCCATTATTTTAATTGACATCTGTGAGCATATTTTCTTAGGTTGCATCAAGACAGACCAGGGCCCTTTGTGCCCTTCTGACAGTGATGGCAATCATTAAAGATTTACCAGGGTCATTATAGTGAGAAACAGCAGTAATGCAGAGCTGGATATCACCATCCCATGTGGATTCCACTGAAGAGCAAAGAAAGCCAGCACTGCATAAGCTGAGATCCTGCACTGCCACCTTAACCTCATTTTACAGAAGAAAAAGAAAAAGAGGAAAACAATAAAAATCACCAGATCGTCTAAAACACATGAGAGAAGCACATTTCACTTGTAGGGGTCACTGCATTGGTGCCAGCCCAGGAAATGTCTCTGTCACATTCTCCTGGGACACTGCAGCAGGAGGTGGCTCCTGGGCCACTCCTGCATGGGAGACCTTGAGGTGGAGCTGCCAAGGCACAGCCCACTCACCTTTGCTGGCTGAGAGTGAGCAAAACAACTCCTGAGTCAGGAGGTTGCACCTGGCAGCCCAGCCAAGCCTGAGGACTCTTCCCACAGCTCCTGCCTTCCCCTTACTGCTCTTTCCTCTGAGCACAAACCAGATTTTTGCTGTTCATTATTGGCTGCTCAGATCCAATGTTGAAGCATCATCCCACCATGCCTTTGAAATTTGGTCCTGATGAAGGCACTGGGGTTATTTTTAGCAGCGATCAAAGGAATGCAAAGAAACAAACAGCTGCAGATTTAAACAGCTTTAACATGTTTAACTACAAGCCTGATGACTCAGAAGGCACACACCTTGCAAGAGCAGCTATATGTAAATTATTCTAAGGTTTTAAAAAAAGGAAAATTTCTAAAATTATTATCGCACATGTGTTCCATTATTATAATACCTTGTGAGCTGACATCACAAAAATTTCTGGGGAAAAAAGGTACACAGGGCTTCTAACCTTGCTTTGATTCTCCTGTTCATTCTATCAAACGAAACAGGAAAGCGATCTCCTACGGAAATCAGTCACTGCTCTTGTTTTAATCCCCCCCCTTTGATTTCCTGAGCAGCTCAGATTAAAGATAGACCTTTCTCCTCTGTGTGATGTGGTGCCTGGCTGTGGGCAGGAGCAGCACAAAGCCCTTTGTCTGCCAGGGCTGTGCTGAGCAGCCAATCCTCGTCCCAGGGACAGTGCCAGGCTGCTCTGTGCTGCTGGAAAGATGTTCCCTGTCAGTCACCTGAAAAATGAAACAACTCACAGCACCGGGCAGGGGGCAAAAATAATCGTGGGTTAAAAATAAACACTGTGGAAACCACTCTGGGCATGCAAAGACACACTTGTGCACACCTACATTTGCAAAAAAAAAAAAAGGAATAATACACAGCAGCTTTGAATGCTCCACTTGAGCCAATTACATGTGAGCACTCTCCTGCATTATGGATGTTGGGTTTGTTGAAGCTGTGGCACTCTGGAGCTCAAATCCCTTTCAAGATAACTTTTGCCAGACGTGCATATCCCAGTGAAAACACGAAAACCAAACCCAAACACTTCAGGCTCCTATCTCCCCACACCTGATATATTGGTCCTCCGGAGTCAGACACAATTATCACATGATGCACAAGGCTGAACACGTTTTAAACATATGTTTGACATGGTGCAATCAATCCCAGTGCAGCTGATAGTGCTGATAGCTGGTGCACACTGGCAATGCCCCCCCAGGCTCGTGCAGTGCTGAGATAAATTCGTTTCCTGGGTCACTGGAGGCACTCACTTCACCTCCTGCCTCATGATACTTCCAAGGAGCGTGTTATCTCGGGGTAACACATGTCTGCTGCTACCTGGCTCTTTAATTACTGTACACAAAATTCCAAATCAGAGTAATTGGCATCCCAGGGCAGCGCTGTGTGCCGCAGGGTCCTCCCGATGAGAGCGAGCAACGGATGCAGGAAACAGAATGACCTTGACAGAGATTTCTCCCCAAAGCTGATGGCACCTCAGGACTCTAAAGCACAACCTGATGAGGAAAACAATATAAACATTGCAATTACATTTTAAGCTCAAAAACTCACAATGGTTTGCAATTTATTTTTTTTTAGCATGTATTTTTTCTATACAAAAGGTGGATTTTTTGGGAAACGCACCTCTCTCAAAATACTTTTTTAGGTCATTTCTTAGCCACAGTGAATGTCTCAGTCAGTCTTAACTATAGCTTTGCACTTTATATAAACAAACACACATTCACACTACACTTGGGATAGGGGAGACCCATTCTTGAGTCTGGAGTGGAACCAGCACACACAGACACAAGTTTACACCTGAATATCTGCTCTCTGGGTTTGAACTTCGAAAACACTGAGCATCTGCAGGAGACCATCTTGCTACAGATGCCCGCCCATCTGGTTGTACTTTTCTTTTAGGAGGAAACCTTGTCTAGGGGTTGAGATGCATTTTCTCCTAACCAAACCCTTTCTGACAAGGAATAGGATCCCTGGTCAGTTGCTGTTATCCATCACTGCAGAAAGAAGTAAGGAGCAACCTCATTATCCATGTGCTTCCGAGTAGCTCAGAAAAACAATTCAGTAATTCAGTCATATCAGATTTTCACTGATTTTTTTAAGCACTGAAATATTGGGAAATACCCAGACACATTTATGTACTATAATTTAGGAACTTTGTGAGTAAATGAGGAACTCGATGGAAACAGAAGGTTTCATATAACCTCTGTGCTGTTCTCAACCATGGCTGCAGCGCCAGTCCTGACCCCGAGAGCAATTGGTCCTGACTTGTCCTGGGATGAAAATCCGTCACTTGAATTGCCTGATATTTGGGATGGCAATCCATTATCCAGGCTGCTTGATACCCTGCAGACCAGACAGTATCTAAGCTCACTAAAGGAAGAGGTGGAATAAAAAAAAAGTATAAATAAATAAATAAAAATATACAGACAACCCTACAGAATCAATAAAGTTGATTTCCTGCAGTCCTCAACCCAAGAGCAGGTTCTTTAATACCTAACCCCATCCTGAGAGATGTTTGTGCAACCCGTTCTTTTACATAATCAAAACTGCCTTAGCATAAATGAGGAGCCAAGACACAGTAGCACTTATAACTAGATAAAGGGACTAAAAGGTTTAGAAAGTGTCAACAACATCAATTAGCTCTTAAAAAGCAACAGTCACAATAATTTTTTATCTTTTTCCTAGAATCAGGTTATCTTCTAGAGGCACATAAGCCCTTCTAATCAATTATTTATGAACACATGCACCTTGAATTCTGATTTTTTGTACTTGGACAGTGTCTTTCAAGACCTCTAAACCAATCAGGACTTCTCTAAAAATTGCTCTTCTCTTTAATCCTTCCCTTTTTCTTTTTTTTTTTTTTTTTTTTTTTTTGATATCTCCATATGTAATTAAAAGTAATTTATGATGATACCCAGACCTACAAACTGGAATTTATTTAGTGTCTATCTACCTTTACAAGTCAAAGTGCCTAAAAGGGAAAGATTTTTTGACAACCAGGGTTGAGACAAACTAAAATGGGTGAATCAAAACTAAACCAGTTTTTCTGAGGTCCTCATATCTATGCTAAAGGCATTTTAGGGGTTCTCCTTTGGCCTACAGTCTGCCTGCCTGAACACCCCCACTGTTCCCATGGCTCTGAGATGGTTTATAAGGACTGTTTCACTAATTTCTAATTTCTGAGGAGCAATTAATTTCCCCTAGAAAGGAAGGTAGTTCACACATAATAAAGAGGCTGTTTGTAGGAGCACACTCACACACACAAAAAAAATCAAAACCCAGCCAACCCAACCCAACTCACCCCAAACACACAAGCAAAAAGCCATCAAACCCACATCCTTTTCTCTCTTGGATGGACATTTTTCAGCTCTAAAAGGTGTTGCCACAGCTCGTGCCCACCTGTGATTTTTCAGTGTCACTTTCCATTATGATCCTTCTCAGCTGCAAGAAAGGAGAAGAATTATGAGCTCTTTCACAAAGGATTTAGTTTTATTTTACTCAAGATGAGAAATTAAGGATGCCCTGACTGACAGCGTGTGGTTTCTATTTCTGTTTATAAGCAGCCTTACAATACTAGGTCAAAAGGATTAGAGGAAAGTCAATGTTACTGTTTCTAGAGGAAACCAGGAATTGTAGGTTCCCTTCAATGTTCTTGCTTTCCAAAGAAAGTGGAAATCTCTATAGGAAAGGGTTTTTCAAACACCTGCTCTTATTCACTTTTTCTTTAGTAATTGAAGTAAAGGAGAGAGCTGTGGGATTATTTACTTTTTTTTCCACTGTCATCTATTACAACACAAGCATTGTACATAGTGGAAAAAGGTTAATTTGCTGTCTGATATAGGCCTTGAATTTTTTTTAACTACAAAGGAAAGAAACAATCATTTCAGTACAACACACATACTATTTAAGGCATGGAGAAGCTATAACATCTCTAAGCAACATCACAAATATCATGAAAGAACAGAAAGTTCTCTGCAGTTCAGTGTTTTCATTTTCCAGCCTGGCACAACAGCCTGATCTTGCTGCTCAGCAGCACCATAGGTGAAAAAACCTGCTCAATTCTTATGGTTTTACATCAGTTATTGATACATTGAAAACTTGCAAATAAATGCCAATCTCTGGTCTGTCTATGAAGCTCAATTTCAGCTTCAGAGCAGCTGAAACCAATATTTTGGACAATTGAGAAATGTTAATTTGTGCTCACCAACATCCAGGTTCCACACTGCTCTGTCGTTTCTTTTCAAGCTGAGGCCTTTTCCCAAAGTTTCCCTGCAATTCCCTGGTTTTTGTGTAATTCAGCTGATGGTTGACTCCCTGATTAGCATGGTGGGGGTTGGACGTGAGTGAATAAAGTTTGTCCTCTACACAGCAGAGCAAATGGGGCCCATTTGAATTTTCTGAATTGCACAGTGCAAGCCTCACTCTATTAGGAGCTATTTCTCCTTCCAGAAAAAAAAAAAAAAATTAAAAATACTGTAATGCTCCAGTTGCTTTTAATGGTTGAAAAATCAGGTTCCCCTGAGTAAGAAGATAAGCTGAGAGAATTTTTAATTAAAGCTCACTCTTCCTCATCTTTATCCCTAAAGTCTGTTTTGTGCTACAAATCTGACACTCCAGATGTCTTGCAGGCTACCTGGGTGCTCTCTTTCATAAAGAACAATGTTGCACGTCCCAGACTCCTCCTGAATTCAACTAAACACACACACTGGTGCCAACCAACCTGCAAAATGACACTGTTCTTCTGCTGCATGAGATGGATGCAGCACACCGCAGACTGATCCAGCCAAAACCCCTTCCAGCAGGGACATTCCAGGTGGGAAGAGCTGAAGTTAGGGGTGCCTCCTACAATGCCAAGCTGCAAAAATGCTCCCAGAAGTCTCCAAAATACCAGGTAGAAATCCTCTAGTTCTTGGCCCTGGGATGATTTGACCCTGGAAGTGCAGATTTGCAGAAGGAAGGGGTGAAATTAAAGAGAATCATTTACTGGGAATAAATTCATAGATACATCATAGCAATGCAAACCAGCTAAAGAATCAGGGCTTGTCTAGGGACTTCACTGAAGTTGCTCAAGGCATGGAATTTATCCCAAAGGTCAGGAATATCACTGACCAGAACAAAACCAAAATTAACCACTGGCAGGTAGAAACCAGCGCCCATTAATCCAATACTGACCCAAACACAAAATTCTGCTTCCAAAGGCAGAGGAACCCTGCTCCTCAGAGAAAGTTGCACTATTTTTTTTTTTTTTTTTTTTTTTGCACAGATTCCATGGATGCATTTGGCTATGCTCACAGCTGTACCAAGAAAATAAAGTGGGCAAAATCTTGAAAAAATCTAGAAACTCACTCATCATTGCCTGTAATGGCAGTGTACAGAATGTAAATAACCTACTTGCAAAAAGAGTATAAAAAGAACCAGTTAAATACTAGACAAAATAGGGCTGTGTATTTAAGCAGAATGCTTAAATGTGGTGAACTGAGCTTTTTTTTTTATTTGCCTTTTCCTCAGCCTGTGTTTATATCATGGAAAACCTCATGTTTTTGGGGTGAGGAAGGTACTCACATTGGGGACACAATTTTTACTGCTTTTCTCCCTCTCCCATTTTTAACATATGCTTTGTTTAGATAATGTTTTGTTTAAATTGGCTGGGATTTTTAATTATTATTTTTACCTCAACCTTGTTTATGCTGCAATTTTCATGATTTTGCCCTGAACTCCTTTGATTACTCATCATATTTTTATGACTTCCATTTGCAGCACTGTTATCTTTTGATCTTCTGCTGTTTGCCCGTATGTTTAAAGATTTCCAAACTAATTAAGACAATTAACAAAAAAAGACTAATTGCATTCATAAATGAGATGTGGCACTTCTGATTAGCAGGTGGCTCCTTTCTGGTTTGGATACATAAAAGCAGATGGAAATGTGGCAGACAGTTATATTTAATGTGCCCACTTCCTTCCAGACTGCTCCTCTCTCCAGCTAATGACAATAAAACCTATAAAATCTTCAGATTACTCCTTTCTTTTTTGCTTTTGCCATTTCTCATTTGAAATCCTGGCCTTTTTTGACTAGGAGTTTCCAAATTGTTCTTCATTAATGTTCTGTCATTTCTATTTACAGACTTTAAGGTGCCTGGAAGAATGAGAGAACCAGGAATACTCAAAAACAAGAAGTCTGCTCCTCAATTTGAAACGCAATCAATAGTATAAATAATTTTTAGTGATATTTTAAAAGAAAATGTGCTTTAAAAGACAGCTTCTGTTCTTATTTCTTTGTTATATTTCCATATAGAAGCAGACATTTATCACTACTGTTCCTATATCCAAGATTATTTTTTATTATTTTCACATATATTCTCCAGTGCCCCAAAATCACTTTTCATAAAGCATAACTAATTCTTAACCAAATGCATTGAGGATAAAAAGAAGCAATTTCTTTGTTACCCTGACAATCTATGACAATTTTAGCACTGCACAAGTGAAAAAAAAACCCAAAAAAAAACCCCTTAAAAAATAACAGTACAACCACATGGCAGGGTGGGAAATTACCAGTTACGGATGTCTGAGGAACATTAGCAACTTTTAAATTTCATGTCTAAAATAAATACACTGCCTTGAAGTTCAGGAAAACAATTTCACAGTTTAAGTGTGTTTGGAGAAAAGAAGCTCAACATGAATCCAACATTGACCACTCTAAGTTTCAGAGTTTTTTGTATAAAACTCTCTTCTATGCACTTACATGAGAATAGCTCTGCAAAAGTTTATCTGGGATTCATGCAAGTAAATTTTGTTTCTATTAGCCCAAATGATCTATTTGACACAGACTTTTGGATGGTGTAGCACTTTTAAGTGGAGGTATTTCAGAGCAAGTTAAATTCAGAGGTATTTCAGAGGAGAAAAAAAAAAAAAAAAAAAAAAAAAAAATCAGACCATACAGATTAAATCATGTTGAAGCAAAAAAAACTGAAGTTCTTCCCTACCAAATTCTGGTGCTGTGATTGTCTTCAATACATATGACCACACAATTTTTATGTAAAGATATAAGAAAGCAGAGATATCTGGTGCCTAGCAGCTCCATTTTTGTTGTATCATGCAACTGAAAGCTGGTTAGAGGATAATACAGACAGAATGGGAGACAATATCTGTTGTTTAAAGTAAGGTGAAAAAGAGAAAGAAAAAATCAGCTGATAAATATGACAGGATGGTGATGGTCCAGATCTTCACCTGCATCCAAGAGCAGGAAGGATTCCTCTCCCTAACTCTGGGTCCCTTTTATGTCAGTTCTCCTCCATTTGGAGACACACACTAAACAACAGGGCTGAAACGCAAAGATGTGTAGCTTTTCAGAGAGCAGTAATGAGAAAGTGTCCTAAGTCCCAACCACAAATTAAAAGGGCTGCCACAGCATTCAAACTAGAAAAATGTGACACCAGGGGATTTCCTGAAATCAGAGTTTTTAAGATATCCAGTAAATTATTGTGGAAAAGAGTACGCTAGGATTTTAAAATACCCTCAGACTGCCTTGTCTTTAATTCTTATTCAAGATCTCTGTCTTCAGCAAAATGTTTAGATGCATAAGGACTTGAGGACTTCATGAGTGCAGCTCCATAAAAATACCTATTTGCTGTTCAATAAACAAAACCTGAAAGTCATGCTGGCCAATAAATCTGAGTAAGTGCTCTTAGTGCAGACGGTATTGAGCACCAGCCTCCTGCATCAGCTGTTTGAAGCCCTGCTGTAAGGAACAGGATGACTCAGGGAATTGGTAATGGGATCCAGAGCCTTTCACCCCAGGGTCAATAGTTATCATCTGAACCAGGCCAGGAGTCTGTGCCGTGTCAGCCCTGCCTGCTGCCCACTGCCAAACCACTCTGTGGCCTCCAGGCAATTCCTGCACAAGAAACACTGGAACCACAACAGGCGGGAGAGAAACCCCTGGCACTGATACCTGGCACCAGCAAAAGAACGGGAAAGCCAAGATGCTGTCTGGGGAAATATGTGGTGCTTTTAAAATACATAAGGGGAAGTGTTTAGTGAAGAAGGGGAAATGGTTTGCAGCAACTTTTCATCTTTCTGTGGTGCTGGCAACTCTTGTGGGCTTGAAGCTTCTTGAAATTTAAAGTGTTCACCACTCACACAGAATATCAGACCATGCAAATTTTGTGACCCATAAATACTGGGCAGAATCCACAATCTGCACTCATCACACAACCTGTGATGTCACCTCTGTAGCTACACATGACCTTCAGCTGCTCTGACACAGCTCAAACCTGCAGAGATGTGTGTCACCCTCACAATAACAGGCATTCAGACTTATTTTCAGATCTGTTAGCAGCGTTTTTTGAGGGTTTCCAAGGATTTTATCCGTGTTCTGATCTCTGTGTGTCATTGTGCAGCCTCAACCTGTTGCTCCATCACATTCACCTCCACTCCCAAGGCAACAAACTGCACTGTACAGTCTTTGCAGAGTTTAAATTCCAAAATACTGAACACCACTGCTCATGCAGTGACAGACTTTCCACTGAGGAGAGGCTAACAATGAATAAATATCAAAAATATGGAGGGAAAAAGGAAAAGTTCAGTAATTCTGTATGAATTTGAAACATGTTTAATTGCAGCAGCACCAAGAATATAAGAGAAAAAGATGTCAGGATTACCTTTATCTGGGACACAGGGTACTGAGGGTCAGCGGGTCTTTTCTGGAAAGAGGATGCAGATTAATTTATTCTGGTGTTTATTGTTAAATTCCAAGAACAAGCACTGGGCAGCCTGTTACTCTTTAACTGTGATGACACTGACAAATCTATAAACCTGAAAAATACTACAGTGTCTCAGCTCATCACGCAAAATGGTTTTAATCACCAGAGGAAATGTATCAAATTATCAGAAACTTCCCTACAATCACATGTATGGACTTTTATTATTACACTTAACAGTACTCTGAGTGAGCCAATACGATTTCTTTAGATGTTCTATGCCTTTTAAATCTACAAAAGTTCAGCTATGTTAAGCAGGAGTCATGAAATTTTAAGATAACTTCTTTTCCTTTCATAAAACCTGCACTATTTACCTGGATTAGCAAATGATGAAACTCAGCTAAGAGAAATTAATCCCACTGGTCCCCTCTAACCTGCACAGCATTTTTATTTTTGAGTGCTCCTTTTAAGCAAGATGATAAGTAGTAACTGTTGTTAATATTGTTGTTAATATTTCTCTTCGTGTCTATGGAAGTTTTTTTGACTCTTCAATTGTGACTCATTTCTTGTGAATTATTCATATGAGTAAAACATATGGAAATGTTTTTGTTAAGTGGAGATTAAGCTTTGACTGTCTTTTCTTCACCCACTCTTTGAATGTAAAAATACTCTTTTGGTGATGAAAAATAAAGTTCATTTTTTAATTTTCAGTATTTTCTCCTAGTTTATGCTAATATCTATGAAGACTGGCAGATTCTGTACCTAGAAATAGTTTTAACTAGAACAGCAAAAAATTAATTTTTTGGTTGACTAGTGGGGGGTTTTAAATTCCCTTTAAAATGAAATTTAAATAAACGAAGAATGTAACTCCAAAATGAAAAGCATTTTAAAAACTCTTAGGTGGGTTTCTTCTCCCCATCCCCACCATTCATTTTGGAGTAGGCAAAGACAAAAAGACATAAGGAATAAAAAAATACTTTGAAACTGGTGTAACATCAGCCAGTGCCAGTATGCTGAAGAAGCATTTGTCTTTCTCAACTCTCTCTGGAGAGTCTTGGTGCAGGCAGATTTACGAGGTCAACAACAGGATTTTGGCACCTGCTTTCCCATCAGTTTTTTAATCAGAGTGGAGCATCCAAATCCTCTTTGGACAGCTTTCAAAACAGCAGCTCCAGCTTCTTCATTAAGCTTTTTGGGGGACACAAAGGTGGCCAATTCCAATGCTCAGGGCCATGAGGACCTCTCCAGGGTGGGGCAGCCACGGGACAAGCAGAGGGGGAGAGGCACAAACCAGAGCTGGGCCTGCCCCTGAGCCCCTTGCTCTGATGGGGGCCCCTCGCCCTCGTAAGGATCCCCCAGCACCACTGGGAATTAGGAATACCCATGCTGGCAGCAAGCTCTTGGAAGACAAAACACACCCAAACACATCCCCTCAAAAACCTCTTCTCAGCCCTGAATGATGTTTCTACCTTCTGGAGATGCATCCCTCTTCCCATGGTCATCCCTCTAACCCCACCCCTCTCTTCTATATTTTATTTTGTTTCTATAGGTACATATTGAGTAAAGTGTTGCCCTGCTACTTAATGTGTTCAGTTTTCTGAATTTGTCTATTAATGTTTGATCTGTTGCTGTGGCACATGCACCTTACACTTTTGTAAGTGCCTTTTCCTGCAGCTGCCATGCAAACAACTGTACATTTGAGATGGCTGAGATCAAACCTAACTGGGTTTCCAAATTTGACTTTGATCTGCCCAAGAGGTGAGCTGAGTTTCCCCCACCAGCATGGCTACTTCCTCAGCCTGCAAGCCTATTGCCTGGCCTGTGACAACATGGGGAAAGAAAAAGGGGAAGAAAAGAGGAAATCAGACAGGTGTCTGATCTGGCTCTCTCCCACAACTATTGCATCTTTGAGGGACATCATTCCCAGACACCAGCACAAACCTACCTCTCACATGCATTTGTCTAAACCAAGTTATCAGCTGCTTGTTGGGGGCTTTTAAGCAGCCCCTCTCATAACCTCCATGAAAATAATTCATGGCATTTTGTCCAGCCTTCTCAGCTTGTGGAGCAGAGCTGGATGAACTCCTGGCAGAGGGTGCTGGATTAAATGCAGGTAAAGGTTATGAATGGTGAGCTGTAATTTACTGAAGGCAGCAGAGAGGAAACAGAGGGCATGGTGTGGTTTTCAAAGCATGAATTAGAGTTCTCTGGTGAAATGAGGGTGCTTTGAGCTGATTAAATTATAAGAAATGTGCACCTGGGCTGCATAAAGATCTGACATCCTCTCCCTGGAGTTTGACTGATAATATAAGTGATGCACGTCATAATTTCTGCATCATCTGAAAGTTTAATACGTGTAATTGTGAGCTGCTTTTCTTCTCTGGAATTGCAAACACAGCAAAATTGCAGGCTTGGTGCCACTGATGAGTCATTGTTGGCCTGCTGGATCTGTATTACAATGGCCATACACAAAGAGAAGCATGACACCCCAGTTTACCATCATTATCTGTTTCCTTTTCAGTTGTTTCCACAGCTGAGCAGCTCAGACAGAGCCTGGGTCAAGTAGCAGGGGGAGGAGGAGTTGAAATGGTAGCTTTTAAGGGAGATGAGTTAGGTATGATCTCAGCCATCTAAAATATACAGTTATTTGCATGGCAGCTGCAGGAAAAGGCCCTTACAAATGTATAAAGTATTTGTGCAACAGCAAAGGAGCCAACATTAATAGAAAAAATGCAGAAAAATGAACTTGGCAGGGCATCACTATGCTCTATATGTCTCTCCTGAAATTTAAAATACAACAAAGAAGAGAATTTAGCCTATTTTGCTAAAATGGCAGCTAAAGATACCTTAATATCCACTGAAAAAAAGTCAGCAGTTCAGTTGTTGAAGCACTCCATTGCCAATGATTTCTTCTTTAATCTTGTTTTCATCACAGCTCAAGAAGTGTGGAACGTAAATGTAGACACTTACCATAGAAGACTTACCATAATTTCTTCTCTGAATAAAACGAAAGCCATTATTTTCTCCGTGAGATGAAGTGAAAATAAGGAAATCTGAGAACCTGTACAAGTTAGATATAAGGTACAATAGCAGCTCTTACGAGGTAAGCACTCATCATTTGTTTCTTCAGTGATTGATACAAAGGGAGAAGTCCATTTCAGAATAATCAGGTGGAAAATCCCATGGAAATCCCTGGACAAGTGCTCTGACTAGAGAGAAAATAATTGTATATTGCATTATTTTTCTTCAGACCTCAGAACCAACTGAGAGACAACATATTGGTTTTGGAGTCTGGCTTTTTTATTTTTTCCTGAACTAGACAGATAGGTATATTAAATCAATATTTATGAATAAGAGCTAGTTAAATTTTAAAATTATTTCAGGCAGAGGACATGACCTTCCATGATCTAAAACAAGAAATTGAGGCCTGGCAATACATAGTTGTGGCATAAAAAAAGAAAGTCTTACTGACACCTGGTAAATAAACATTTTCAGTCATCCCTAACAGTGACAGCAGTCTGGACAAAATCACTACACTCCAGCTGGTGCTTTAACAAACTTTTTCTTTCTTTTCTTCCAGATTATGAGAAATAATCAGACAAAATAAGACAAAGGAGCAAATGCACATGTAAAAGTGTTGAAAGTAGGCTGGTCCTGGGTACAGATCATGAACTGGACACAAAAAACACTGAGTCATAAAAGAACAAAGAAGGACACAACTGCTTATTTATTAAACAATGCTCTCACTTTCAGTCCACAGTATCTTAAAACTGCCTCATTGGGACCATTACCAGAGCAAATTACTGCTCGACATGAATAAATGTGGAGAAGTCTGGGTCTAAGCTTTTAAGTGGTTTGGGTTTTGGTGGGTTTTTTTAACGCTTTAATGCGTTTTAAATTGTTTTTATTATTATGCACAGCTACATCATAGGGGCAATTCTCTACAGATGAGGCTGAGCTGAGCTCTCTGTTGAAAGGTCAAGGCTTGCAAGTGTTACTAATTAGGGACACAGGCACAGAGTGAGTTATGTTTCCTTAGATAAGCTATTGTTTAACATTACATGAAATCATTTGTGCTTCTCCACGGCAAGAGTTTAAAATATCATGTAACAGATATCCTGGTTCTGAAGCTGCCCTACTCCATAGGTGCAGAATCACAAAAAAAAAAAAAAAATTTAAAAAGGCAGGTATACACTAGGCTATTTCAAACTTCAGAAGAAAGCTTATCCATCACAAAGGTTTTGTCAGGCTCCCAAGAAGAGGGGCTAATGTGGGATTTCTCTATCAGAATGCAGCTCAATGAATCAAATGTCAGCATGGAGGAAGAGGTGATGAGAATGCACCGGGTACAGGGAAAGCAGGAGGTGATGCACAAGAGCTGAAAAGTCTATTTTGAGAGGTCAGAGGGGTGACAGTGGAGACCACTGAATCAGAATGATCTTTTCAGGCTGCAATTCTCATCAGGGTGAGGGATGCTCTCTTTGAAGGAA
Organism: Cettia cetti; assembly: GCA_013401135.1. Classification (NCBI taxonomy): domain Eukaryota; kingdom Metazoa; phylum Chordata; class Aves; order Passeriformes; family Sylviidae; genus Cettia; species Cettia cetti. Next base: position 154,052 of record VZUI01087107.1, read on the forward strand.
GAAAATGTTACAACTATTACATGGTAGAGCTGGTACTCAAGTGTAACTGGAAATGAGAACAGAAGTTCACCACTGCTGGCACCACCCTTCCTTACAATATCAGAAACAGCTATAAATATTTGGAATTTGGGAACTGACAGCCTCTGATGGCCATCCACACTCTAGTTAGACTAAGGGAATTCCTGCTACTCAACTTGTTACATTTGCTATGGGCTCACACTTTGACTTTGCACCACTTTCAAGCAGATCAGCTAGTAACAAAGTGAAACAAAGCTTACTAAAAAGGCGATGTTAAAAACACCCCAGACTTATTAGAGAATGAAAGTTGTTTCCTTCCAAATCACCAGTTAACCCAGCAGGTTGAGATTCACCTCTAAGACAAACACCCACACCTGAGTTCCTGAGGTGGGGGAGACTGTGATAATTTACAGAAGTGAATGCAGAGGTTGCACTCCTGACAGCTTTGGATTGCTTTGTCTAAATTAGTAACAAGTCTGAATAAAAGCCATTAAGTCCAGCTGTACAGTCTCACACTTAACTTTTCCATTAGTGTCACTGGCCTCCCAGGGGTCTCTTCTCGTACTTTGTATGTTTATGGACAAGTCATAAATGACCCTGTGTGCATCAGCTGGCCTCAGTGAGCATCTCTCTCCCTCTCCTCCTCTGCTATCCATCAAAACTCTTCCCTGTGATTACACCACACCCCAGAAACAGTCATACCTTGAAATGCTAAAGGAAAGGCCTACCAGCTAATCTGGGAATGCTTATTCATGCAGGCTCGGTGTGAAGCTGGGGCACTGCAGCTGATGAGGCCATTGCACCTGCGTGCGTGAGTGGCACAAGTGCCTCTTGCAGACAGATCCCTCCCGCTTCCCACTCGCCTTTTCCTTTCTCCTGCTCAGCAGGCAGGGAGTTTATGAGAAATGGGGGGTGTGCATGATGGAGGCACGCACAGAATGTGTGAAATAATAAACCTCTCACCTCCACTCGAGGCACGGCTCCTGTCGTGAGGCTCTGGATGCGGTGCCGAGCTCCTGCTCAGGAATTCTTGCTTAGCCCGGGGTGGGATCACAAGGCTGCCTGGGGACACAGGTAACGTTGGAATTAAAATCACCTCTGAGAACATCTCATTTTTTCTTATGGATTGATTTATTTCATCGCTGGGACTCAAAAGATCAAATAATTAACAAGAGCTGCTGTCCGATGGGCGTATCTCGAATATATTAAAATGCTCCATTCTAGAATCACACTTGGGTCCTTAAAAGAGTTTTTCAGGAAGGTCTCTAGGGAAAAAAATCCTTTTCAAATGGGCCTGAAATTCAGGACAAACTGAGCTTGGCTGTTTTCAATCACAATTCTGCCGAGGAACAAGAATTACCCTTCATAATGCTGCCTGCTGGTCTGGTTAGCAGCTTTTCTGTGGCATTTACTGTTAACTACATCGTGTGGCCTGATGGGTTTATGATGTGGACAGACAAGCCCTAAAGAGTAAAACATTCCCACAGAAACCCATTCCCAGTGTGACCTATGGCAGGATTAAAGTGAGGTCTCCAAAGGTGAAAGGGGAGTGGATCCATCACCTGCTCCTTGTAAGCCACAAAGCTCATATCCAGTACAATTAATTGCCAAATCATCTTCTGGACACAGGATAATGAAATATTATTTGTTGATTTGCATTTTCATTGAAAGGGAGGAAAAGCAGCCATTCAAGCTGGTTTGGTGTGGAAATTTCAAAGCATTTGTCTCACATATAGATAATAAATTGAGGTTTCATTGACACTGTGATAAAATCTTGTAGCTCATAAATATAAGGCTTTCTCCTTTCTACAAAAGGAAAGAAATTTCAGCACAACAAAGTGTGTGTTACAGATTCTGAAATTATCCTCCTTGCACACTTTTTCCAGATTTTAGAGTGCCTGTTCATTTTCTATTGGGGCACTTACTAGAGGATTAAACTAAACTGAAACAAAAGACAATATCAATTTAAAATGAAATGCACCCCATGTTAACGCAGCGTCAAAATGCCTGTCTGCTCTGAAGGAGGATTTTCAGGCAGAAAAATCCTCAGAAGAAAAAGCTTTGGTGAATGGTCTAACTATGGGTTAACTCTAAAACAAATATTGGAAATATTCCAAAATTCAGCTTTATTAAAATTCAGCTTATTAAAATTTCTTTATTAAAAACTTCAGGAAAAAAAGGCAAAACAAAAACATATTCTAAAACAGCTTAATGGTCTGTTCTCTACTATAAATATAACTGTTTGTTAATATAATTATGCAAACAGATCTTGGATTTTATTGAAAATTCAGCAGTAGCAGGAAAATGCCAGAAAGAGGCAAAGTCTCAGCATCATACTCACAAAACTTTTTGCCACGCTCCTCCATTCTGTTTGAAGACATCAACAAACACTGCAAAAGTTTCTGGAAAATGTTCCCCTTGTGTAAAAGAAATCTAAGAAAAAAAAAATTAAACACTCTCAGAACATTCAAAGCAGTAACAAAAAACAGGATGGGATTAGTCCAACAAAAACTTTCACACAAGCAGGACATATCACTGTTCATCTGAGATTTAACAATTAAATGTTTTTCTCTTCTTTCCTTAAAATGTGAAATGCTTTTTTTCAGGCAAATTTTACTTGATGCATTTTAGATTCATGGCTCCTGCACTGATTCTGCAGAAGCTGTACAAATACCCTGAAGTCTAGAGACACCCTCAAGTCTCTGACTTCAATGCAAATTAAGCCTGGTTTTGAATGGGTACTGCATAAAATAGGTTATCATTGAGAATATTTGGAATCAGAAACTCACTTCCCATTTTTGTCCCATAGAATTAGCATAACATTTATTGCTCCAGTGAATATTCCCTTTATATTCCTTAGAATATTCATGGAAATTAAATGGAAGAGAGGTACAATCAGCTTCATTGAAAATTCAAATGAATGTTTTCTATTTTTGGCAATACTCCTCACACATCATTAAAAACCAAAACAGTTATTCGGTGAGAAATGCAAATATAAATAAACAAACAAAAAAAAATGCCCTGGGACTCCCTTTCCCTGCCATTGAAACTGTCCCCTCCTGCCACCCTCTCTCCTCATTCCCTGGTGACACAGGAGGCACATCCTTTTGGGACTTGCTGCTCCTGAAGAATTTGGTGGATGTTGGCCTGCAGCTTCCAGGAGAACAAAAAGAGGTTGAGGATACAAAATTATTGCATAGAACAATCTGATACCAGAAGGAACCACAACCTACTTCTCCCCTTATTCATTCCTTCTCCCCTGTCAGCTGTGTGCCATGTACAATGGGCACGTGCCTAAAAATGGCAAAAAGAAATTTAAAAAATTAATTTTATGATGGGGTGATCCTCTCCAAAAGGAAAGTTGCAAAATAAGTGGAGGTATGAAGCCACTCAATGGCTTTGCAATTTAATTTTTTCCAACTTTTCCTACTTAATAACTGTCTTCAAATTCCACTTTTCACAGTTTCAAAACTATCTTTTCACATTGGGGCTTGAAATCCCTGTCCCTATAAATAGACTAAACCAAATAATGAGGTCCAAGGAAGTGGCACACTTGGATTCCACATATAAAGGAGGGGGGGAAATTGTGCAGCACCTAATCCTGGCCAAAATCAGGTCAGAAACAGGAGGCAACAAGTTCACCAGGTCAGCCCATTAGAGACACAACTGGTGCCTTGGGGTGGCTGACCTGGAACAGAGACTGGACAGAGCTGGAGAGTAAAGCAGGTGTTTATTGAAAAGCCTCCAGGATACACCTTGGACAGGACAAGAGCCTGGCCAGGGCTGCACCCAAGGTGGACCCAAAATGGTCACAAGGTCTCACATTTCTATAAATTTTGGTCCATTTGCAGATTGGGGTTTAATTGTCCAATTACAGCTCCAGGTTGTGAGGTCCCATCCTTTTTGTTCCTCCCTTCAGCCCACCCTTGTTTTTGGGCTGAAAGTTGTCCTTGGTCTTTAGCAGGAAAAGGATTTGTTTTGTCTCCCTGCTCTGTGAAGAGCTGACTGGCACTGAATGTGAGGCTCAGAACTGCACCCCTGGGCAGCACAGAATGTGAAAAACATGAAAGCTCAAACTTAAGGCATCACAACCTGCTGAACACTGAAAATCATCTCCCACCCTGCCCAGAGTGAGAGGAGCATGCAGCCTGGGGACACCTGTGTGTGCCGTGGTGTCCAACAGGACATTCTCCACAGACAAATCACCCCCCTCTACCTGCAGGCCCACCTTTCCTAAACCTCTGTGCACACAAATCACCTTTAATTACTTCTCCCCGAATATTTATTTTGGTTTAAAATATGAAATATTAGGAGAACACCTCACACAAGGATGTGTTTTTTACAAAGCAACTCAGTGGAGGTCACTCTGTCAAAGCCCAGCTTGGCACCAGTAGCCATGAAAGGCTGCCAGTGATCCATCTGAAATGTCAATACGTAATTTCAAATGCTCTTACTTGGAGCTGCTTGAGACATCCAAAGGCAGTAAAATCAAAGGGAATGCTCTCCCTTTTTCAGGAGAGAAAAAAAAAAAAAAAAGTGAAAATAGAAAGGCAATTAAGTTTTCCCCTAGAAGTAGCCCCTTCACGTTAAAAGGGTGATACTTCAAAAGACAGCAAAGAGGGAGACAGTGTGTGTTTCAGACAAGTTTAGTGAGGAATCCAGGACAGAGTGATAGGCCTGTCATGCAGGAAATCCAGCATTTCAACTAAGAGTTAGAAATCAGAAATGAGCTAGAAGCCAAATTAGTTCTCTATGCACAGTGCCCACCTAAGAGAAGAACACCCAAAAAGCACAACACTGGCAAAGGCCTCCTCATGCTTCTCTCCTGAGGGATTATCTACAGAGCTTTAGCTTTGGGTCTCATCAAAATATTAATTGTGAGAAAAAAGGACAGCCCAACCAGGACATGCAGCTGATGCTGGCCTAGAAACCAGACTAAAAGTAAATAAAATTCAGTGCCTGGGAACAGATTTCTTCAGGCATGTCTCCTGGCCCCAGGCAGAGAGCAAAGATCTTGTCTTGCATTTCCATCCTGCCATGGTGGTACCATCATTACTGGTGGCACCCAGAGGCTCCATAATTCTGAGATATTCCACTCAGACTCCCTTCTTCTCTTCCAAGAGAGCCCCTCTTTTTCAGGCCTCTTTCATCTTCTTTTCCCTAAAAAGCCAGTCAGGACCACAGCTGGGATGCAGGGGCTGAGTCTCTTTGGGCTTTCAACCCTCTCTCTTTCTCTCTTTGAAAACACCAGGGCTGTTATGATGCCAAACCAGGAGAGACAAGGACAGGAAATCTGTACCCTTCAACCAGGCCAGCCAGCTTCACTTAAAAGAGAAAGCCCCTGGGAAATAGAAAATTCTGCACAGAATAAATATCCAGAAAATCAAACAAAAGTTCCCTTTGTTTTTTTTATTTTCCCCCCTGGCTTCTGTGTACTTACACAAAGCCCCATACCACTGAAATTCCAGTAATGTTTGGGAAGGATGCAAAAATTAACATAGAGGAACCAAATCCCATGCAAAGTCTCTATTTCTGGTAACACTGCTCTGAGTTTATAATGCCTGTCATTTTTTTCTGTGTAGGAAATTATCTATATCTTTAATGTGAGATTAATGGAGTTGAGCACAACTGGATCATTGGCACTGGCTACTGTGCTGCATAGATATTTTTATATTGAAATTATGTTAAATCAACAATAAAGCCTCCGTTTCACATAAACTTCACAAGCACTTGTGAAAAAAAGAGAAGAAAACACTTCATAGAATTAAATAAAAGTTTGACAATTAAAAAGAAATAATTTGAGGAGTGGGGAGAAAAGAATTATATAGAATACATGTATCCATATGCTGAACATGTACTCTTTGATGTTATTGAAAGTTTGTAATCTAGGAATAATATGACTTCGTTTAAACTTCATCCAACAGTCTTAGGCACAAAAGTACTTTTGTTCCTGCTTGTTCTGTTTGTCGTTTTTACCCATCATGAATATATCTATTATCCTACACTATTAAAAGTTTCTAACAGTTTTGGGTTTTTTTGAGCAGAGCCTACCAGAAAATATAAGAGACTTCTAAAAAATGAACTTTTCACTTATTATTGACCATTTCTGAAAAACTTAATCATATCTCAATTACACAAAAGAAAAAAAAAACTTTTATCAAAGTCAATATTCTCTTAAAAGAATATTTCCAAATATTACTCAAAACCTTCAACTTATTTTGTTCCATTTTCGTAAGGTTTGAGGTAAGAATTCCCAGAGATGAATGGCATCTCGAGGTAAGAAGACAATGGCCACAGAGCACACAGTGACTGAAAGGCAGATCAATATCTAAGGGCTTTCAGCACAGCTTTATTTGCTGCTTTCATCCTCAGGCTTCTTTTCCAAAGTTCCCTCATAGCAAAAAGTCAAAAAATTAAAAGGATGGTTCATTCTAAGTGATTTTCCCCTGAAGTGCTTTTCATCGGCCAAGGACCCATCCTGAAACTGAACCTACCCCTGCAAATGCAGGAATAAATGTAAACTGCTGGAATGGGAATACTGCAAGAATTTCAATACAGTGCAACACCACCACTGCACTGACACCAGTAGGAAACCTGATGAACTGCCAATGGATTTGAAAACTGATGGTCTTATTAAAGCTCCTGATGCTGGTGGGATCAGCCAATGGGGTTTAACTCAGAGGATATTTTAAAGATTTTCTTTTTAAGCTGCAAATTCACACAGCTTTCAGGCTTTTTTCAAAGACTTATTGATGTCTTTTGGGTTTATTTTACATCAAGTTTTCTTTCTCTTTTATTTTCTTCTTTCTGCTACCGAATTCAATAATGATATCAAGATACATTTTGGTTTTCCCCTTTCTGAATTTTCTCTGCTTTTTTTTTTCTGAAATAATCTTTCCTGCTATTTTATAAAAAGCAACTCGCACAATCCATCATTTCTCACAATAAGGGACTAATATTCCCATTTCATGAAAGTGTGACTTAAAACTTGGCTCTTTCCCCCAAATCCTCCAGCAGTCATTTTTGTACTGCATCAGTTCCTTAGGTCCCAGTTGGGCTGGAATTAAAATCTGTGCAAACACACGAATGCAGGGACTTCATCTTTGAAGTGGTCACTCAGCATCACCCAATAAAGGACTATCAAAAAGGAAAACTGTTTTTGAATATTTGCTCATTGCCATGTGGTGCAGAAGCACACCAGATTTTGCTTAATATTAAGACACCCTTCAAAGCTGCAAAAGTTAAAACATTTCTTAATGCTGTATACACTGAGACAATTGGACAATACTTCAAAGCTCCTGGGTTTAAAGCTTTTGGTATGACTACCATTCAAGTAAAAAAGTATTTATACAACACTGTCAAACAAAGGTTTTTTTGCAGCTAATCTGACATAGTTTTGGAACAGAAGATAATAAAAATCTATTGCATCCTGTTTATTTTTTGAAGACGGTGAAACGTGATCAGATGGGGCATTTTAGCTCTGAAAAACCTTAAAAATGCTGACATTGTTTACATGATTTCAGTACTGAGTATTTATCAGTTCTAAAACAGGAAAGGTGCAGAATAAAATGCAACAAGCTTTCCAAAAGAGTGCAGGAAAGGATCAGATAAGGCCAGCTGAATATTTATCAAGCTCTGAGACTCATGAGCCATTCCTGATGGGGCATGTGAACCAGAAACACTTAGATGTATTCCTCTATAAATCCATATGATTGAGAAACACTCCAAAAAATTAAGATCATGTTCTGCCCAGAAGCCTCTTACTAATAACAGAGAACTTATTGCTGCCTATTGCTTGGCTGGGAGCTGGAAATCCTTTTATTAATTTATTCAGCTGCTACCAAGAAGTTTATGTGAGCGTTTTCCATGAGTTTGGGAAGTGTTTAATCATCAGCCTTTTTACATTCATTTCCTTCTAATTCAGCTGCTTTAGAACGAGAGGTAAATGCACCCATGCCCATAAATGTTCAGCCTTTCCTTTCCTGCATCACCTCCCACCCCTGTAACAGCCAAAGACCAATGGAATAGTCCACACAGCAGCCTAAAAAAAATAACATAAAACCCACCACCATCTACGTGCCCATGCTGCTTATGATGTTTGTAAATATCACTGCCCAATTTTATTTTTTTTTTAATTCCACAAGAATTTTTTTAATCCACGTTTTGGAAACCTAATAATGAATCTTTTATGGGCAGATAATTAGTTTTATAAAGTAAAATTGATTCATTTCATTCTGTGTGATGTATAGATATTTAAATAAGCCACTAGCTAGATGACCTAGAGAAATGGGCAGGATATTGGGTGAATACACACAAAACTCAAAGACTTGAGTTTTTAATTCAATCAACAACAAAAGTATTGCCCTCCAAAACAGATTTTCAAGCTTTCCTTCAACAACCACCTCCTCATAAAAAGCAGAGATTTACCTTGAATCTGATGTGTTTGTCAAACTGTTGGACACTGGAAATCAACCTAGGAAAAGAAGACTTTGGCATTATTTTTTAGAGCTGGATATTTCCCTCAGACAGAAGCACAGAGGTGCTGGAATTCTTGATAGTTTACAACCCATTGACCACCTCCAGCTGAGGAGGACAAGAACTTCTCAGGGCTGAGACTGACCCTTGGGTTGGATACACCCCCCCAGGTTTCTGAACTCCCCCTCTCTGTGGCCAGCATCAGTCTAGGTCTCAGTAAAAGACGATTTTTTGGTGGGGTTTTTTTTGTTTGTTTGTTTTTGTTGGGTTTTTTTGGTTTTTTTTGTTTTTTTTTGTTTTTTTGGGTTTTTTTTGTTTTTTTTTTTTTTGTAGTCAAAAGAGAACTGCCAGGCACTGTGGAGTACCAGGCCCCAACTCTGCTCAGTGCTCCCCATCTTAGGTGAAATGAGAATTCAAATTCCCAGGTAAACTTAAAGATGTGCATAAATTGAAGGCCCCCTGTAACTGAATAACCCATGGCATTGCAAAATTAATTTCAAAACTGAAAATCTGCCTCATCCTCAGCATGATTTTTCCTGACTTTGTACTTCACTGTGATTCCATAATAAAGATTGTTTTATTCACATTTCCAAAATCAAAAAACCAAAATCATAAAACTTTGTTGCATATATTTGATCCAGTCTTGTTTGGATTCCAAGAAAATATAATGAAAAACAACAAAAATATTATCATGACAGTTAAACACTTTGGTTCATCCCCCACATCTAAACATATTCAATGTAAATTTATGTGGGTACTTGGAAAGCATGTCTTTCTTCAGAGCCATCAACTTCCACTGGACAGCACGTGTATTCCACAGGTGTCTAAACACTACTTCCTATTTCAATCAGTAATTTACTCTTTCTCATTTAGATTTCATAAATCAAATGCAGCACTGACAAACAAAGATACAGTTTTTCTGAGCAGAGACTATAAAAGCAGCAAAGAAGCTTCTGTTTTTAGTTCAATTTTCTCTTTCCCAAGTGAGTTAAGCATCACTGAAAGTGACTTTTGAAACCCATGCAAGAATGTCAGCAACTCCACTGCTTTCATATAATTTTCTACATCCTGAAAACAGTAATTTACGTAGAAGCAGGACTGAAAAGTCATGACACAACAGAATTACAATTGCTTGGATGTTTAAACTGTGCTTTCCTGTTTTTGAACATATTTTGGTTCTCTTAAAGATGAGATTATATCCTAAATTCCTGAGGTTTGTTAAAATTACTTTTAGTAGAATTGCCAAAATTATTCTAGTTTTTAGCAACAGAAGTTTAACAATTACATTATCAATAAAAACAAAATGAGACAAACCTTAAGCTTAATTCCAGCTTCACTTCTGGAACCAAGGCAAACAGATTTGATTTCCTTTCATTTAAATATTGCAAGTGGGAATCGATGGAATCAGAGAATCATCAAGATTGGAAGAGACCATTGAGGTCCAATTGTCCACCCAGTACTGCCCCTGTAGCCCCACAATATCTGAACAGTGAAAAAGTTTTGTCTAATATCTAATCTGAACTTCTCCTGTCTCACCTTAAGGCTATTTCCTCACATCCTCTCACTGCAGGCACGGAAAAGAGAAGAATATCTCCTTTAATATAGCCAGTAAATAATTAAAAAAACCTCAGCTCAGCACAACCTGCATTTTAAAAGGGCAGAAATAATCAAAATAGCAAGAAGAGTAGCAAACTTTTCCAGATATTACTCTGGCTAATGAAGTGAGAGGTGAAACTAAACTGTCTGAAACACATTTTGCCATAAAATTTTGTCCTGGAACAATCTCCTGCCAGACAAGAAGATAACAACAGAGGCCCTGAAGGATTTGTTACTGTGACTGAGTTTGTTTAACGGGTTCATACAAATTGTTTGGAAAAACTGAAAGTGGCTGTAGCTTGTCAAAAACTGCAGATTTATTAAGAAGAGCAATAATAGATGGAACCCTATCGGGGTAGGAAATAAACAAGAGGAATCTGAATAGGGTAGGACAATAGGGATTGAGAGATCATGTGCAGTGTCAGGAGATATGATATAATGCCTTTAGGGAGGCCCAGCAAAGGATTAAAAATAACTCAAGTTTGACAAGTCCCAGGGAAGATGAATCATGGCTAATGACAAAAAGAAACAGCACGCAGACAGGATCACACAATTTGTGTCACGCAGCAGTAAGGAAGTCAAAAGGTCAGTGAAGAATTGGAAAGTGAATCAGGCAGTTGTGCCATGGATTCTCATCAAATAAACAGTTTTCAACTTCTAGGAGAGCATTTACAGACTTTGTGTGCTTTTTAACAGGAGCAGTAATTTTGTAAATTAATTTTTTTTTTTGAGAAAATTCCTCTTCAGTCTAGCCATGATTTTTCTCATTTCTGTTATCAAGGCTGCATAATACAAGACAACAACAGTTGGAATAAACACTTAAAACAAGAAATTGGCCAGTGATTATTGTGATGTACATACCAGGGTCAAGGGAATTGCAGTGAAACCCTCTTCTCTCTTTTGGCAGATTGTCTATTTAAGGGATTGTTTTACAAAATGTTTGCTCTGCTGTAGTCAGTTTCTTTGGTTTGTTTTTGTTTTTGGTGTGGTTTTTTGGTTTTTTGTTTTTTTTTTTGGGGGGGTGGGGGGGTGGGTTTGTTTTTTGTTTTTTGGTGGGTTTTTTTGTTTTGTTTTGTTTGTGGGTTTTGTGGTTTTTTTTATGGCAGGGAAAAGGGAGAAAGGAAGAGGGAAAAGAAACGCTTACAAACCTCTGAGAAGGGAAACATGTCATTGCCGCAACAGGCAGAGCAACAAACAAGCTCTGAGAATTTCACTGTTAGACAATAAAAATGCTCCATCCAGTGAGATTGTAGGACTCTCATATTTTCAAACACATGCACAAAAACAGACACTGGCACCCTTGTGAAATCCAAATTTTTTCAGAATTCTTCTTACCATTTTCTACAGTGCTCATCCTAAGGGCTTAATCCTGTAATCCATTATAATAATTCTCAATAACTATATGCTGTAGTCATGTTTATGCCACAGATTGAACTATTTGTAGTTACTGTTCCAATTAGAAATATCTCTAATGGTGAACCCATATTAAAAAAATACTAAAAAACAGATCTTCACCAAATAATGGTTTGAAGTACATATATTTTCTTCAGAAAAGCAAGATTTTATTTTTTATCTTCTTAAAAAGATATGTCCTACCTATGTGAATTACATAGTTTTTAAGAAAAGCAACTTCTCTGTCTGAAGGCAGAAACATTAAATATTAGTTTGTATTCAAAGAGTGATAAGCTGTATTTGTCACTTAGACATTAAATGCATTGATTTTTTTACTTCATTTCAAACTGGTGGGATTTACTGACATTTTGGGTGTTTTCAGAAAATGAAATTACAGTTCCAGGCTTGGTTCCAGGGCTGGCTACATCAAAATCACAAAACCAACCTATTAATGATGGAAAAAAGATTTTGGTTTAATGTAAGCATAGACTCAATTCATGCAAGTCACACTTGAACCTCCATGTAAAAGTCAGTAATCAGAAACAGATTTGCCAATAAAACCAAATTATTAGAAAAATCTCTAAATGCATTTTTTTCCTTTTTCCTGTTTTACTGTGAAGGTGACCATTCTGTGTTGTAATATCAGTTTTTTTCTGGGCAAAATTGAGACTAAAAAATCATTTCAATTAGCGAAAAACCCGAAACTTCAATTCTCCATCCTTATAGGCAGAGTGAGAACCACACACCACCTGCATGTATTAAGGTCATTTACCATCTTTCCCAGAACTTTCAAGGACGTTCTTGTGGCATAGAATTTTTTTTATTATTATTTTAATGATAAGTAATCATTTAAATCTTTCACATAATTTTAAAAAAATCTCTAAGGATTGCAGTATTATAAAATATGCTAAGGAAAAAAAGTCAATTAATTTAAAAATAAGGCACTAGAGAGTGAAAGCAAAAGTTCTCTGCTGTGAGATCTGCATTCCAGTAGAGCACCTTGACAGAGCATTTTTCTAACAGAAACCAACATTAAGTGCAAAATGGACAGGAAAAAACCAGTAATTTCGAGTTCAGTTATTACTTCTAGAGAGCTACAGCTACAAACACTGAAATTAGGATTATAATTCAAGTAAGGGCAAACCAGCCAGGGAGGTGGCCCTGTACACACTCTTTGGTCCATTCAGAGTTCCATGTTCTTTGGTGATACAAAAATCATCAATCACCCCCTTTTGTCTGAGTTTTGTCTTGAACAGGGCTCAAGCAGATATTCCTTTTAAATCTCCATCAAAAGTAACTTCTTTAACTCCTCTGTTCTGGAGTTAAAGCTTGGATCTTTACCCAGAGTGAGTACACTTGTTGCAAAGTAGTTAAAAGCCATAATAATATTTCTTTAATGAATGCAAACCTTATTGAAAAATAAAACACAATATGAATCAATTTGTGCCTGTTCTGATTGCGAATTTCAGTGTTAATACAGTACAGGATAAGCCTAAGCAGTACTTGGGTATAATTTGTGCTTTTAATTTGTAGGGGATTTTTTGGCACAATCCAGGGGTCAGATTTTATTTTTGTTCCAATTTGCAGCACAGCAGACCAGTGTAACTCAATATTTTTTTATATATTTACCTATTTGGTGTCCAAATCTGGCAGAGGGCAGACCCTGGCTTCTCTTCACTGAAGTCTTTCCCCAGAACATTTTCACCTGTGCCCACTATACCAGTCTAGACGTGACCCTATGAACCAGAATTAGGAAAATCAGCAAGGAAATAGTGGGAAGAAGTTGGTTTTTCAGACTTATCCTGCAGCTACCCCTCAGCTCTAAATGTAAAGCTGTCTCCTTGAGTCCCACCTGACTGCAAATTCTCATTAACACTTGGCAATTTGAACAACTGCAGTGATAATTTCACAAGAAGATTTGGCATTAACTAGAGACCAAGGAATAAATAAAGGAAATTGAAAAGTTTTTTTTCATCCCTGCTTCTTTCAGGTTTGGGGTTTTTTTTCACTGTTTAATGCCACCTTCTATTGTACACACTCAGTTGTCCCCCAGCCTTGCCCGGGATGGTTACAACTTTACAGGTGCCTGAAACTGAACACACACATCTGCTCATAGAACAACTGCCAAGAGAAGTTTCTGTAGTTATGCTGAGCCTCTTATTGTTCTGAAAACCTGAATTTTAGCCCTTTTGGAGGGCTGTAATAATGGACCAGATTATGGCACTATGCTTAAACCATTTGTCCCAATTATCTAGATAATTGTGTTTAAGAATTTAGTGGAAGTACTGGGAAGGAGGGAAAGGCAAGAGTTATGATTCTTAAATTCTACTTCATATCAAGAGACTTAGGCTGCACAATCCTGTCATTTGTATAAACACAAAAGAGGATGCAACATGGGAAGTGAAAGACCAATCCTGTGAGAATTACTGGAATGACCTTGAAGAGAACAGAACTGGCACTGGATGAAAAATGAGCCTAAATTTTAACACTACATCTAAGGTATATTAAATATTAGCCCCATTTCACTGTCAGCATCCAAGCTGTTAAAAGAATTACCACTTAAGTTGCAAGGAATCAGGTGCCCTTTTGGACTCAGGGGATGAAGAGGAGAATTATTGAAATCTGATGACAACAAGCAGATGAAGTGAAATGCTCTTAGCTCAACACTGGCTGTGACAGGCACCTGTACAAGAAATTGATGATGGGTGAAATGAGCCTTACAGACTTTCAGATGAGCCTCAGCCCATACCAATACCAATCCTCTGTTTGCTTTTTCCCCCCACATTGTTTACTAGAAAAAAAATTGCTTCTTAGGCTAAAGTATCTTTACTATCTACTTTCTAACTCTTTTGAGTTTTTTACCTTAGCTGTTGGATAAACCCTGCTCAAGTAAAAAAAATAAGATATGTACTTTATTTTATTATTTTTTTTTAATCCACTGAATGGATATTTTAAAAGAGCTGCTGCCTCCCTTTCCCATTAGAGCTGGCCAAATTCTGTGCAACTGATTGCTTTATTGTGGAGTCCAACTTTTGGCTCCCTGGTGCCAAAAGGCATAATAGATAAACAGCTGGAGCATTCTCTTCACTTGGAGATTACATTTGCCAAGAATGCTTTTGACTGTGAAAGCAAACACACACAGACAGGCACAACAGGGAGAGGCTGAGAAAATCTTCTCTAGAAAGTTGTAAACATTGCTGATTCCTTCTTTTGGGATGTTCTGTTATGATTAGGACTAGGCTGTGGAAGCAACTCATAGTGCAGGAGAAAAACCACGCACAGAGGTGGAAAATGAATTCCCTAAGATCATAAAGAGCAGCTACAACAAGACAGGAAGGGAAGGTAACAACATCTATAGTCTGATTTCCATGCCATTCATTCATTCTCTCCCTTTTCCTGGGAAATTTGGAGTGTACATTTAACCCCTCATGGATTCTGCCTCTGGTTCAGTGGGTGTTTACCTACTGTGTGTGTCTCCACACATACAGGCTGTGAAAAATGACTTATTTTAGAAATCATCCATACGCTACAAGCTGAAATTCTTAAAGGAGAAGCAATGATACAAAGAAGAAAGGGAATTAATGCAACCAATGTGATGCAAGATTATTTTAGCACTTCAAACCAGCCAAGCACAGCGGCAGCAATCAAGACCAAGGAGAAAATGGGAAAATGTAACTGCTTGGATTTAGGATCCTGGGAGCAAGGTCTGCAGACCATTTCTGTGTAGTCAAAGATGATGTGCAAGCCACGTGTCTCAGTCACTTAGAGGTGATCTCCAGCAGGAAAGGGTGGGGGATAGATGGAGCCAAAATGAAGGTGGCACCTTAAAACCTGCACTGAGGAAGCCTGCAGGGGTGACAGGCGGGAAAATTCCAGGCAAGTACGAAGGAAAGGATGTCTTGGAGAGAATTTGAGGGGAACCTGAAGGGCAGGAGCTACAGACAGCACACACAGAGAGGTCATTAAGGAATTCAGAGGTGAGGAAGAAAGGGGATAGTTTTAAGAGATAGAAACATCAAGATCAAATTTAAAACTACTGTTGTTGGATGGGGCTCTGAGCAACCTGAGCTGGTTGCAAGATGCTCCCTGCAAGGTGGGTTCCACCCTCAAATATCCCTTCCAACCCAAGCTGTCCTGTGATTCCATGACAGATTGGACTTTTACTGGGAAAAGAAGAAACTTGATTAGAAGAGGTTTGTTAGGATGCGCACAAGGGTGAGGGAGGTATGCTCTGGGCTGAGCTTATTGGGAGGTTTAAGAGCATCTGCCCCAAAGAACTTACACTTTCCACAGCCCAGGTTCTTGCCCAGCCTGGGACTTTGCAGAGATGCAGCCTTTGTTAATGCACGGATCAAACTCACACACGAGCTCCGAGTGTGAAATGTCCCATCCGGCCTGCAGCTCTCACCAGCCCTGAGACAGAAATAATAATAATAATGTGGTGAAATGGGATATGGCACACACCATCTGGCAGCTGTGCAAACAAGAAGAAGAACCCTATGAAGAACATTATTACACGTTTGGGGACCTGCTGATTACATTGCATGTCTAAGGTTAGACATTTTGGTGTGTAAAACTTGAGAACGCAGTCTAAATCGTGGATAATTTAATAGGTTGCACATGGACTTCACCTTCAGTTTATTAATTCTTTTTTTACTCAACAATACATTCCTTTTTAAAAGACTTTCTTGCTTTTATGGTGAGCTGCTTAAGCTGTAGTTTCAAACACATGAAGCTGAAAAAAGAATTAGTTTTCTATAACAGTAGGAATATGTAAAATGGTCAAGTCCTACCAAAGTGTTCAGCAATGCCATAGAGCTGAGAGATCATATTTCAAATTAATCTATCACCTGCACAGACAGAAAATTGTCTTCCCCTTAGGAAAGACCAAGGGGGTTTTTATTCATACCTTTTTGCCTTTTTCTTCCCCCCTCCTGAAGGAGAACAACAGAAAGTGATTAAGGAGAGTGTGTTAATAAAAAAGCTCTTTAAATCAACAAGCTTATGGATTTTGAAGGACTGCCAGGAGAGTCATTAACAGAAAAATATTCAAAAGGCACTTAAACGTGTTCTCTGACTTCAATAGATTTGTTTCTGTCACCTCACAAGAAAACAGAACAACAGAGAGCTCAGCCTTATCCCCTGGCTGGTTCTGTGTGCTCAGCAGTGCATTTCAATTACCCACTGAAGCCTGCCTGTGCTGCCAGAACTCCCTCTCCATCCAAGAAAACCTCATCTTTCCTTCACCAAGCTCACATGGACTATCTCTGCTGCTTGAAGCTCTGACTCCTCACTTCCTTAAGCCACCTCTCTTTACCAGGGCAGCATTATTTGATCCCACATGACTTGTACGTGGTCCCCCTATGCATTCCTGCACTCCTCTTTCAATCTCCTCTCACTGCCTCATGCCAAATTCCTCATCTCTCTGAAATGCAGTGATGGGGCTTTGGAGAAGAGAGATCAAGTTCACAAATAAAATTGACCAATCTAAAACTACAGATGATTAAGTTTTCCAGTTATGGAGGAGTTGTTTGAATCAGATGCCACAGTCACTTGGAAACAGACCTCAAGCATCTTGAACCCATGGTCCTACAAGTAACTGGCCTTAACATCACCAAGAAGAAAAACTTCTCTCAGTTCCCCTATAAATGCAGAAACATTGACAGCTGATATTGATTCCCCTGTTCTTTCATGCTGGCTCAGGATTTAAAAGCATTGCTGCAGAATGCGGAGCTGTAGAAAATTTGTTTTCAATGGAGTTCTGTTTCCTCAGGTCTTCTGTCACCCCCACCACAATACCTTTACACCTGTTATATATCTCCTAGCCTATGGTTTTCTGCCTCATCTCATCCTTCCAGCTCCTTCCCTCCTGGTTTTTCTTCTTCAATACTCGTCTTTCTTTCCACTCCTGCATAATATTTTGATTTTGTTGTCTCCCTCCACTGCCTTGCTCCTCCCTAGCATCAACATTAACTTAGTCTCTCTTCTGATCCCACATGCTGACTTCCACAAAATTCTGTCAAATTTGGCATGTGGAGTGACTGCTTAAGCCTCACTTCCTTAGGAAACCAGCTAAAGCATTTCACTTCCTTTCTCTAAACTGGATTAAATATCTGCAAGCTGGATGGGGCAGCAGCAGGACAAACATGACCTGGTCAGGAATGGCGCCAGGGCTCACAGGTGCTTCTCTCCTAGCCTAAGGAAAACAGCTCACGGTGTGGACTCATCTTTCAGCCCTCAAATTCTCTTAAATGCTCAGTGAATTATTCACCCCAGCTTGCTCTTCCCTTCCTCAGTCCTCTCACACCTATTTTGCCCGAATTTGTGTTCAACACCTTCCCCTGGAGCACCAACAACAACAAAATCAAAGTTTGCTCCCATTTCCACAGCATCAAGGACAGCTCTTCTGAGGGTTGGCTACAACACCTGGTAGACAGAGAAGGCAGAGAAACACTTTGAAGTCCTGGATGATGAGTGAACACGTTGTAATAATCAGGGTAGAACTGCAATTAATAAAATACCCTGCAGGGGAAGGATGGGCCTGTTCTAATGCTGGAGAAGAACTAGAATTTTTGTGACAAAAATTTTTGTGACAAGAGGTTTTGTGTATTTGTGACAAAATACAAAAGGAGGATGGATCAGCAGGAAAGCACAAGCTGACATGGCATTGTGCTCATCAACCCTTAATTTAACTGGGAAAAACCCTTTTTTGCTGTACAATACATTCCTTTAAAACACACAAATCATGTAGTACCACAGCTTTTCTTCCACTGAATTCAGCAAAATAAATTGCAATTGAAGTTACATTCTCAGTAGCACTCAAAGCCTAACGTAATATCCAGTCAGAACATTGAAATCAAGGACCTGAGCTGTTTGAACTAGTCTAAAAGATTCAAGAAATACTCAATTAAATTCTGGCTGTAAGCTCCTGTTTTTTAAACAGCAGAGTTTGTACATGTAAGGCTGGAAAAAACAGCAGCTCTGCTTCCCCAGATCCTGTCAGCAAAATATTTCAGAGAGGTTACAAATCTTAATTGAGCACAGCACCACATGTCAGGAAAGGTAAGCAGTGTCACTTGTGTGCCAAGGAGGAGGAAAGGGGGACAATGGGAAGGAGAAAGAGGTCAAGCCTGGGGAGCAGGACAGCCTGGATTAACAGCCAGGCACTGCTGGATCTCAATCCAAGCTTAAAACTCACAGCTTTGACAACAAACAAAAAAATTGGTGGTCAAATGTGATTGAATTTGAGAGACTGTTCTATAATCAATCATGACAAGGTTAATTCTCCTAAACTCTCACTAGCAGATGCTAATCTACCCTGGAGTTCATCCATGATCCCAGAATAATTATGAATGCAAGTCTCCAAAAGCAGTTTCTAAGCAAAGAAATGCGCACAGCTTCCTTTTTTTTATTCCTTCATTCTGCCTCCCAAAATAATGAGGGACACACAAACAAACAAAACCTTTAGCAAGCACCTCCTAATAATAAATAACAGCACTCCTAGGACAGGTGATGACTATACAGATGGATTTTAAAAACAATTGAGATCAACAAATTTTGAACAAACTTTTGTACTGCCAGAGGAAAAAAAAAGCCAAAAAACAAACAAAAGCAAATCAAAATACAAAAAAGGACGTCCCAGAAATCCAAGCAACACACAAATAAAATGTTCCTTGTAAGGCTTCTACCAATGTTTGGAGAAATAATACTGTGAGTATTATTTAATTATAAGTTATTTATAATTATAAAATTATAAAATCCCAGTGTCAAAGTCCTGGATGAAAAATAAATGAAAGAGGAAATTGACAGAGAAATTAGCAAGAACCAGAAAATCTGGAAGGGAAAAAACCCCCACAAAATTTGAATTACAGAATTAAAAGGAAAGGGAAGACATGGAGTCATAAGTTGTTACCTCCTGCTGATGGACTGATGTCAGTGAAACACCTTTATAAGTGGAAAAATCCAGCTTTTTTTTTTCCTCTAAAATGCAAATGCTTTGCTGCCTGTTCTGGAGGGATCACCCTCACACTATGTTCAAGTTGCTTTCCCCCACCCACTAGTAGACAGTAAGGGTTTTGTATCAAGCTCAATACAGAAAGCACATGAACACCTCCAAAAACCTGAGATCTCCTGGAGGGAGCCCATCACAGCATGAGCAGCTTTTCCAGACTGATCACAGTCATTCTGAGAACAGAATGGTCAGGACTGGAGCATGGCTGTTGCATTTCCCAAACAGAAGCCAAAAAGTTATTTTTCCTGAAGTTTTTTTTTAGCTTTTTGTGGCCTCTTTCCCTCACTGACCATGACAAATACAAACCCTCCCCAAGATAAAACAATCAGAGCACCTGTGCACTCTGTTCAGTCCGTTCCCCTTCAAGTAAAGCACAATTTGGGGTTTTTTTCTCTCACCGCTGGACATCTCTTGAGAAATTTACTGAACTTTCATAATCTTTGAGACTTCAGTTTCATTTTCAAGTTAATTTAAACCAGGGGAACGAATTTCAAGATAGTCTGGGAGGGAAGAAGAGAGAGAGAATGGGACTGAGATAACAACTAATCAAATTGTGTTTCCTTAGGACACAAGCCTAAAAGAGCATTTCTTGGGAAGCTGGCTTTAGAACACAAGGTTAGAGATTGGGCTGTGTAGCAGGCAGCATCAGCTTAATAAGCAAATTTAACCTAACAACTAAAAACCCAGTTATTCTTAAAATATTATTACAAGGAAAAAAGAGAAAAAAAAACTGGGAAAACCCCCACAACACCCAAACAAAATTCACCATTGCAGTTATTCAGTCTTCAAATAGAGGCAAGACTTTTCACAGCTCCCTGTGGTTTCACCTGTGCATTCTCAAAGTATTCTGAGCTTTCTGAGTGATTTTTATTTTTCAGAATTCAAGGGAAGAGAGAAAATGTCCACACAGATACGGATTTGAGAGGCAGGAAAGCAGGCAGAGAATGAAGAGCTGAATCAAGCAGCATCTACAGAAGCATGGTTATAATATCGTTATTTCTGCAGTCAAACAAGCAACTGGTGGCCTGGCTTCAAAGAGAACTATTTGATGAATGGAGAGGTGTGAATTTGCTGAGATTTTTTTTTTCCTGAAGTTAAATAATTTCATTTCACCAGCAGTGAGGTCAGTAAAGCATAAATCCAAAAATGCATCTCTAATTAAGTGATAAAGCTAATTGGATCTGAGTTTATTTCCTGATTAGAGCCTGCACTGCTGAGATAAATGCCAAGGAAAATCTGAGGGAAATATTTCTCTTCTTTAAACTCCTGAGGGACAAAGTATTATTTGATTTGATCACACCATTAGTTTTAATGTTTAAGATGCCTTGAAACAACAGAGATGACATTACTTTCATCAGTTAAGGAGATGTAAAAAGCAAGTGAGCTGATACATGACCATCACTTGATTCCTGAGCTCTGAGATTTTTGGTATTACAAAACTGGAATGAATGAAGGCCCATTGGAATACAAAGAGCTGCTGTACTTGCTGTATATTAAAACCATAGGTTATCGGTTAAAACAAAAGGAAAAAAATAAAACCATCACAAAGAAACAAACAAACAAAATCCCCACAATCCAAAAAACCCAAAACTTTCTGGTATTGACTAGAGTCAAGCAAATAACTTAAGTACCTTTCTCAAACAGACACTGACTCTTGTGGAAAATGTAATTTGATTTTACTCAGGAAGAAAGAAGGAAAAGAAGTGAAGAAGCTGAGAAGAAGCTGATCCAGTTAGTAATTTGCTAAAGGACACATTTCCCTTCAAGTGCAAAAAGAGTCTCATTGACTTTGATATTAAAACATCTCACTGGATTGCATCAAAGTGCTAAAATCCTTGCAGAATCAAGCCCTAAATCTCCAGATGTAACAGTAGGAAAGGAAACACAGATGTGAAACCACAGAACAGCAGCAGAAATGTCTGCCCAAGCCTAAAGGGTTGGCTCTGAGAAGTGGAATTTCCCCAGAGGTCTCAGTAAGGGGTTAACTCAGATGCCAAGCAAATATAATTTAGATGTCAACATTGTTAATTATTTAATTGCTCATAAAAGCACAATTGGTGCAGACTGGGCTGTGAATGACATCTCATTCCCAAGGCAAAGCTGGGGGGAAGGGAGGTTTGCTTTGGGAAATATCTCAGTTTGTATTGCCCCGACATCCCCCACTATCACGGCTGCTGGAGGCAGCTTTCCCAAACTCCCAACAGGGGAGATTCTTCCCACAAAACCCTTGGAGATCCCATGGATTCACCCATAGAAAGGCTCAGGAGTGGGACAAGCTCTGCTTCTTGTCCAGGTTACCAAAGCCATCAACACCATTTTTGTGTTCTGTGTGATAACCTCTGTTCAGCAAAAATTAGACATTTTTTGGAGTAATTACTCTTCCTCACATACCTTCCACTCCAAATTTATCCTTCTGTGTTCATCCTGAATATATTGTTCTGTCAGACCTCTTGTTTGGTCTGATTTTTAACCACAACACGTCTAAGCTGAATTTAAAGAAAAACCATTCCACACTGGTGGAAAAAGTTTTTCAAAAATAATTTTGGTCTTCGCTGAAACAGAAATTTTCACAGGAGAATTTCCTGGAAAATATATCATCAAAATGGCATCTGGACATGTATACATAAATACTTCATCTTCAGGAAAAGTGAAAGAAAGTGAAAAACTGACTTTTTCTCCTCCATGATATTTGTGACTCTCCCTTGGAAAATCCAGGCTGGGAGAACATGCCTGGGTATCTGCTAGAGCTATTACCACACATGCATAGCTCTGAAATCCATTTTATTATGGAAACCAGGCCAGCATTTGTGCCACATTGTAGGACATCCTATAAATTTATTCCACACTTAACAGGACTTGTTAATAGACTTGTCAAAAACCCCCAAACTAAACCACAAAACAACAAAACCTGTGGTTGTTAGGCTAATTTAAAATTATGCATGATTCCCAGTTGAAGATTTTAAGTTGCCACTTTGGAATGAAATAATTAGTTATTTCAAAACATAATTTTTAAATTTCAAGTGAAATGGCACAAAACCAGAAAAATATTGTAGAATAATGTTCAGTATGCTAAACAGACAAACTCTCTCTCTCCACATATTTCTGTATCACCAAGACCCTACAGGAATCAGACTTGCTCTGCTTTATACACTGTATCCTAAGAATGAAATGACACTTGAATAAAACATACCCAACCTCACCAAAAATCTCATCAATTTCCTACTTAAATCACTTCACAGATTTACAATCTATTAATATTTTTCCTCAAAAGATTGGGATTATTTCCAAATTACCAGGTAGCCTGATAAAATTTGGGCAGTACAAGTCAAAACCACATGGCCAAAAGTATTTTGGTGGAAGGATTTATTTGAGGAGAAGTAAATTTTGACTGCAGATAAGCTTTTGTGAATACTTCCTATTATCCCATTAGCATGTTTTCTGACCTCTGGATTTGGAAATCTCTTGCACAGTCCAGATTCCTAATCTCATTTAAACCCATATGTAAATGCAGAATAACGGATTAGCCAACATTCTTTGTGCTACACAACCACGTGTTTCATGCTCTTATAATTAAAATTGTCATCCATTGCTTTTTATTTCTCTAACCTTGCACTGAAAAAAGCCACAACAGAGTAATACTCTGTGGTTTTTTCCTGCAAATTCAAGGATTGAGGTTTTTCCACAAGTAAAACAGAATGAAAACGACACTTCCCTCCAAAGATATTTGCTGGGTTATAGAGTAACACTTCATAACTCTTCTATAGGTGAAGTGTATTCAGAGTTTAAGTTTTGTCTATAAACCTCATTTCTTTAAATTATGATGCTTGCTAATGTGTGCTGCATGTACGGATTTCACAGGTCTTACAAAATGTTTTTAAGTAACACAGATATCACAAGATCAAAAATTCATGCTTCTTTGTATTCTCTTGCTGTTCAAGTGAAATGAGATTCAACCTCTACTTCTCATATTCTATTCACCATAATTCAATAAAATGAGATAATTTGAGTTAGGAGATACATTTTTCCCCCCTCAAATCTCAAAAACGCTAAATATTTTATATTTCAAATTAGATCTTGTCACACAGTTTGAATATTGTGAGGGACTCAAAGTACTTCTAAAGTGAAACATTTTTAGAAAGACTTAGGAAAAGCTTCCATTACTCTCTACTTATTTTGTTTCTTATTTTGAATTGTAGGACATATATTTCTCATTCCTTCAAAGCCACAAGTACATCATTCAAATTTTCATGGTCAGTGCAATGCTGGGAGAGTGACATTAAAACCAGTTTCATATGGAAAGCTATCAAAATTGTCTTTACTTATTTCCATTGCTTTACAGATCACTTGCTGCAAATACTGTGACTTTTTTTTTGTTAGTCAATCACGGAAAACTAAGCAAAAGTGCCTCTTTTAACTCTCTAAACTTAGTTTTTGTATCATTTATGAAATTAACAATTACATCTAAGAAAATTCCATAATAATCCAACTTTTTTTCTAAAATGAAACATCAAATAAAAACAATCTTCTGTAAATTAGCATATCCATTAATAAATGAAAATACATATGTATTTCTACTAAAACAGTATTTTTAATACTATAAACCACACCATGGTGTAGATGTTAATTCAGGGTAGGCTTTGAGAAATCCATCTGTTTATTTCATACTGAGTTTCACCAGAGATATCCTTTAAAGGGTATGTGCTGATTATTACTGCACAGGTTTATGATTCAATTTGTGACCTCCGTGTCAGAATTAAAGCTGTGGACTGAGATAGCTCAATTAACCTCATCTGCAAATAATTTACAACACAGAACACCACAGGCATGATACCAATCCCTAAATGTCTGGGTTTTTTCCTGTATCAAAGTACACGTGCTATTAACGGCCATTAATGTTGCTGGTATTTAAAATGGGATTAAGGATTTCACACTGGGGAGAAAAAGAAGACTAAAGACACTTTTTTTCTTCTAATTCCGTTACATTCGTTTGAAGAAGAAAATTAAGGTTATCTAAACTGAAAACAAGGGCTAGACTGTCATTGGAAGAGAGAATCTATTTTTTTATCCAACTTGAGGCTACACAACTTGAGTTGACACATTCAGCTGATCCCTTATTCTCTTATTCCATTATAAAGCTGCTCTGAGGGGGAGAAGATGGGAGCTACCATGGTTATGAAACAAAATAGGTACAGCACATTTTAAATTAATTATATCAGAGATTGAATTTCATTAGAAATACAATTTAAGGAGCAGAGCAACAAATGTACAGTGAAGAGCTAATTAAGTGATGCCACATAGCACTCAGTGTCACTGTCATTTTTTCCAGCTTTCGTAGGAAAATAAATGTAGCTTTGAATTTTGTCAAATATAAACACGAAATTTTAATCCTCTGGTGCCTCATAAGCCACTTGGTAATTGTGGTTTTGCTTGAATGTTAATTTAAATTTTAATATTTTTTTTCTTTGCCTGCTCCTGGCAGTGGCTCTCAGCACTCTGAATTCCTTGTGCCTGCCTTCACAATTTCTTGGAGTGAGAAGGAACCTTGTGCCTTTAAGCCCAACTCCTTGTGCGTGTTAACAGGCAAATAATCCACAGACAGCTGATTTATAAAATTGCACACTCAGCCTGGTAACTTCTCTTCCTCCCAATTCAGAACATGTGGCAACTACAAAGCTTTGATGAAGGGGGAAAAAAAAAAAAAAAAAAAAAAAAAAAAAAAAAAAAAAAAAAAAACAAAAACAAGAGGAAGAGAGCCCCAGCCTTCTCTGGTTGCGTGATCAAAACAGAAAGGAAAAGCACGACAGATAATCCCTGAATACCCAGCCTTTAAATATGCAGGAGCCTCAGGCACGCAGCAGCAGCAGGGTAGGTAAATGCACCATCCAAAATGGAGGTGTGCAGGCAACAAACAGCAAATTCCCTCACCCCAGCCTCAGCCAACTTCCAGCTCCTTTGCTACAAGCAAAAATTTAGCAAATTGAAGGGTGAGGGACAACTAAACAAAGCTGATGCATGATTTGTGGTTGTAACCAAGCTGTCGCTTTTCATATTTATCTAATGAGCAGTTGACTTGCAAAGACCATCAGGTACATGCTCATCTCCTCTCTTTGCACCTACCATCCTTGTGACAGCATTTTAGAGGCAGAAAAAATAATTATCTTCTTGTCTATATTAAACCAATGCTTTTCAAACTGCCAGACAAAACTCATTTAGTGCATATACAGCACCTACTAAATGATTGTTACATCCGGGTAACGAAACTTGTAAAGAAATAAATTCCTCACTTAAGTATAAAACTCAAGGATGTTGTCAGAAGATGCACTCTGCAAAATACATGGAATAGAAAGCAGTATTTACCAAACTCATTCAGAGTTCAGCACACTGTGCTGAAAAACAGTTTCAAGTGTAGGAAAACCAGCACTCTCCTGCAGCATTCCAACAGCAATCTTCCAGTCCAGACTCTTGGAGCACCTGATAAGAAATACAACAAATTCAGCCTGGCTCCCATCTGCAGAACCTGAAATATGCTTGAGCATGCAGGTAATTTGCTAAGCAATGAGTATCAAAAGATGACTTTCTCCTGCTGGATTTCTCAAGGGAGCAGGTTAAAAACATGATTGAGTGCTCTCCAAGCTCCAAAACAGTCTCCCAGATTCCCCTTCTCTTCTCCCCATGCCCTGCTGTAATCCCAGGTCAAATCCCACCCTTTCCCCCAGACCCTGCCTTGTCCATGCCAGATACTTAATTTTTTAAGAAGGAAGGAGTTTTTAAAATTATATTTTGAGGGAGAAAACTGCAAGTGTAAATATAAGATATGCTAGACAATGGGGGGAAGCAAATATCATCAGCAAACAGCATCAAGATTGTACAAAGTCAAGAAGAAATACCAGCATAAAACATAAACAAGGTTATGATTAATCACAATGATAGCAAAATTCTATTAATGATTTTCACAGTGGTTTGGCTACCATTAACTAAAAATGACTTGTAAAGAGGTTTCCTATCATACAAGGAAATAATCCTAGCTATGTTTCACAGCTACTACAAAGCAAATTCCACTCAGTTCCTTAGCTAGCAGTAAAGCTAAATGAGCTACAGAGAACTCAGCTTCTAATTATTAGTGAAGCAAAAAAAAACAGAGTTAAAAATACCTTCTCAGTCATAATATTTCATTTTATGGTGTTATAAAAGCCAGGTATACTAATCACCTCAGCAATTAGATGAAATCATAGTTAAGTGAATAGTTAAATATAATGAAATTCACTCCTCCTCTACCTGCCCCCCCAAACCAGGGAAAGAAAGAGTGAATCTACTTAAGTGTGTTAACATTGAAAAATAAATACTTATTTAAACATTTCATCTATTAAAAATATAAAACCCACAAACAAACAAAATCTTCACGATAATTATAGAGCCCATGGATTAAGGGCAACCAAAACAATTCAAGATATTTCCCTCGACAGCATCACAGAAAAACATTTATTTTCCTTCAACATTTGCACACAAAGCTGCAGAAGAAACGCACTGGAGAACAAACTCCAAACCCCACTAAAACAAATTATCCTGATGTGCTGCTCCTAATCAGGACTAAAACATCAAGAGAATACTCAGACTAGTGCTTAACGCAGCTTTGACCTTGGCAACCTCTCTTAGAGGGGTAAAAATTAGGGCTAGAACCAGAATTTTGCAAGAAAATTTGCAACTTAGCTCACATTGTCCTAAATCCTACTGAGGCTCTCATCAAAGGCTGGCATCGCTACACAATTTTTTGTGAGATTGCTGCTGCTTGGGGATTTTCTAACACAAGATTTTATTTTAGTGCTAATCATCCCTCTATTTGCATACAAAGGCTTTAAAAACAGATAGCAATGGACTCCATTCCACTTTCCCAGAGCCAGGATAAATCCAGGACATTACTAAAAAAGGTATTATTCAAAACAAAAGTAGCATTATTTTGTTGTGGACTGATAGGTAAGTTCTGATATAACAAAGTGGAGTAAATGTTGTAGAAACAGAGAAGAAAATCCTTCCTTTAATTCTCTGCAAGTTTATTCCACTTATCAGCTTACATCCACAACAAAACTAAATCACACTTGCCAGTGTTTTCTATTAAGTTTCTCACAAGTAATTAATAAAACAGTTATTATATGTATTTTTCTCAACTATATATGTATATTTTTTAAAAAATTAGTTGAATTCTTGGATTTTTTCTCGTGCAAGTGCTTAATTCTTTTTAGAACAGGAGCAAGCTATTGTTCCTGACCCTTCTATGCCTTATAATAGCATTAATCATGCTAAATTCTTTTGGTGCTCATGTGGATATAATGTAATTATAACAAATTCCTGAAGATAATTTCTCATTCCCTCTTGGTCTTCGGGACAAATCTAAAATACACTGAATTTGTATAAAGGAAAGCATGCCAGAAAATTATAAAAGAGAGGTTATAAATTAAATAATAAACAGCAACAAGGAAAAGAAAAATTATTAAAATTAATTGCTATATGATAAAGATTAATTCATTTCTATTTTCCCACTTTCATTTCACTATCCAAACCAAATAATATTTGGAGAACCAGATTCTGTGTCAGTACTTTATAATTTTAAGAGTCCTCCTTTCCTTCTTTTTGTATAACACAAATACCCCCACACAAGATATGATTTCATTTAGGATATATTCCTTTTAAAACACAGTGGAAACAATCGGGCACTGAACTTTCACACTCTCAAATAAAATCTAGCAAATGCAATATTTAAGATACAAATAAAAGAAAAAATATGCAAAAAAAGGGAAATATTAATTGCTATTATGGAAGTTTAACATAGTGTATTTAGAAAGGAAATCTGTAGTAAGACTTTAATATGAAAAGTGTACCCAGTGAGATTTACAATTTTAAAAACCCATTTCTGCAACATTTCTCAATAAAAACATAAATACTAGGTACCAGAAATTTAAAAATATATCCTAGCAATCTATTTTAAAATATAGTCCTAAACCAGTGTATTCTTTGAAATAAGTATCATCTATGAGAAAATTATAAAGTAATTGTCGTAGTTAATCCATAAAGGAAAAAAGCTTACAGATTTTTTTTTATCGCTCAGAAAAAAAAAAAAATTAATTACAACTTGCAGCATCAATTGTCCAGAAAAAGTAGACTTCAGAATTTAAAATAAAACAAAAAATGCTGACCCTCTATGTAGCTTTTAATATGATTCTCTTCCTCTTTAGATATCAAACAAGGTTCTACCGAAGATCATCAGGAACAGTGAATTTTAGGACCAGAGCAAAAGTGATTTCAGAGCAGTGAAACACACAAATAAAATAATTCTCTGAGTACATTTCACACAGTGCAGGTCCAACATTATCCAGTTAGCAATCTAACACAGATTATTTAATTTTTTATGTGTTGAACAATGTCCATGAAAATGAAACACCATTAAGTTCCTAAGCAGCATCTTTTCATGATGTTTTAAAATCCTGCCCCTGATCCATTCATGTTGTCCCACATTATCTCATATCCCACAAAGAGGAACCCAATATTTTAAAACATAACTGGCCGATGCAATGCACGTATTTAAGTTTTCATTAAAAGAAAAATCCTCTGCTGAAGAAAAGGCTGATTATTGCTTAGATTTAGGATTAAGGAAAAAAGCAGGGTTTAAGGCTATAAACTTCCCAGTAGCCAGAAGTATGATTTCCTCTGTTTACACGACTCGAAGCAGAGAGGGTGCCCCTTCCTGCTCACACCCTGTGGATGTTGCTGCAGCAGAATAAATAATTATAAACACTTCCCTTTGTACAGTCTGACTTTGTTGATAACAACAACTCCAGCGAGCCCCTTGCTCAGAAATCAAATAGTGTGTGGTGCTCGAGTATTTATTTTTCCAAGAGGCAATTGGAAAAACTGTGGATGTAGGGAGCAGCCTCTGATGTGTCAATGCCACTTCATTTGCACCTCTGGGCACCACTAAAAGAGGTGCTGCTCTCCAAGGTTTCCACAACATCGCGTGCAGTGCAGGGCAGGCTGAGGCCAAGTGACAGAACCCACCCCACGTGTTCTCACAGACTAAAAACAAACTGAATCCAGGTGTCTCCAAGGAAAAACCAGATACATACACACACAAGGAATCAGGGATGTGCTTAAGGCAACCCCCCCACGCACCCAAAAAAATAGACCAAAATAAAAATCAGATTGTATCTGTACTGAGCAGTGAATGAATCTGTGAACTGCTTTCCACAAGTCAGAGGTTTGCCCTTTGTACACAGACATCTTTGTAAAGAAAAAGTAAGTGACAGAAAGAGCCACTCAATAAATCCTTGCTTCCTTCTCACCTCTCCACAGATCAGGCATGGGAATTCCCTCCACTGACCCCTTAATTTGTGAGAAGCTGAAGAACAAAATAGAGAATGAAGCCTGGAGCTTCCCTTCTCCCTGACCTCTCCAGCCCAGTTCCCCCTTCCAACACATTTCCAGTTATTCCAAAAGGAAAGATGCACAAACCTCAGCAATGCATTCCCAACTCCTCATTCTACAATGAGGGGCCTTTACTCCTGCCTGGGTCCACACTTCTCTGCTATTTACTGCAGCCCCTGGCTGTGGAGGCAGAGGAAGGTAACTCTGTGTTCCCAGACCTCCTTAAACTGCTCAGAGCAGCATGGCTAATCTGACCACGCAACATTCAGAACAAGTGCTTGTACAGGGAACCTTCCCCTTTGTTTAAAAAAAGCAAAACAAACCAGAAAACCCTTCCCCCTCCCAGCCACCTCGCCTGTGCATTAAAAGCAATTTTTTTTTCCATACCCTGGCTTTTTCCTCTTCTCCACCCCCATCTGCATATACCTCCCCAACAGCCTCTTTTGGGGCTGGTATTTTTGCACATACAAATAACACCCCAAAATTGACGCCCTCCTGCACAGAACAGGACTTTTCACATGAGAAAAGTGCCTGAGGTGCCCTTCACAAAGAGATTAAAAAGGAAAATTAAAAAAAAAAAAAAAAAAAAAGTGCTCTTTGGCTTTGAGATGCTTGTGGTTGACTCCATGGCCACGGCTGCGCTCGGTGTGGTGTTTTCTGCTTCTCCCAGGAAAGCTTCTCTCCTCTGCAGCAGATTTTGCTGCCATTCCATCAAAACTTCACTCCTAAGTGGCTTCCAAAACACCAAAAGCAGCAGTGTGAGAGAAACTCAGCTGCCACTGAGGGCAGTCCAGACCATGTGCTGCATTTGCCTTTCCCTTTACACTGAATGTCAAGATCTGTACCACATTCTGGCTGCCTCAGAAAGAGAATATTTTAATATCACACAAAAAGTGAGCAGTTCACATAATTGTCACTATTTTTCCTTTCCTCTGAGTGATATAAAAAAAAAAAAAAAAAAAAAAAGGAGGAGGAGAGCCCTGGTTCTTCAGAAGGAATGAAAAGGAAGCACCATTTCATTTCTGTCTGGGGGTGTTGCTTAACACCAGTTTGTTCACACAATCCTGCTTGCAAAAAAATATTTGTTTGATATAAAGGACATTGAATAATTTATGCAATATTTAATAATGCAGTAAACCAGGGAGAGTTCAGCAAGGCAGGCATGGTACTCTACATTATTTGCCTTGCCCGCCTTGCTTTTCCAAGCAAACCCCCACCCTTAAACACCATTAGCACGCGCAATATAACAAAAAAAAAAAAAAAAAAAAAATAGAAATACTGCCTAATTTGGAAATTAAACAAAGCATCTGCTATTAGTTCAGAGACTACAGCATCAATTTTCCATGTCATGTATTTTGATTAAAAAAAAAATAAAAAAGGGGCTACAAGAGCAAGATCAAAATAAATAGAACAGGATTTATATCAACCTCCAGATCATTCCGAGTGGGTCCAGAAGCCATAGGAACAAAATCACAGCAGAGCATTAGTGTGGTAAGAAATGACTGATGGTTCTCCAGCCTGCTGCACAGGGTATCCTGAAAGCAAATACATTTCAGAACAGCAATAACTGCTTCAAGCCAGGTCCAAAGCTTCCACAGTGTATTAAGGGGCTCCTGATTTTTCGTTCTTTAAACAGCCATAATATACATGAGCCATAGATCAACTTCCAGGGCAATTTATTTTGTTTTGTGGCTTTTTTAAAAGCATTTAATATACCTTTTACTCCTTCCTCAAATCCAAGTTGTTTTCCTCTTTTGGCATCTCCAACCCAGCTTTCAAGAGATGGTATTTTTCTGAGTAAGAACAGCAGGAATAACTATCTATAGAAAAAATGTTTAGAATATTATGCAACATAATAAAGAATATCTCAATTTCTTCCTTCTATTTTCACATTTCTTAAATATTTTGGTGAGCCATACACCAAAGACTGATTTTTAAACAGAAGAGAGATAATTAGGGCTGAAAAACTTTGGGTGTTAAAAGGTAAATTATATGAGTCTAGGTTTTGAGGACTTTTGTGTCCCCCAAATTATGACTCAATGCTTAGTTTGTTGAATTAACTCCATTGATTACAGGTTTTCTTTTGGGATCATCCATTTTGCTGTCCAAGAATAAAAAGTGGTTTACTGAAACTAATGTGACTTTGAAGTTGTCCTAAATTTATTATTAAGAGTTTGAGGGTTTTTTCCCCCTTAAAGGGCCCTACCATTCACATAATAAATGGATAGAGTCTTTAAATTGCATTATTTTGTACTGAATAAAAAGTAAAATATTACTTATTTCCTACCAAAAAAATCATGGCACTGCCTTTATAGTCCATCTTTCTTTTTATAAACTCTTGTTTTAAAGATTTAAAAATATATATTGTAAATTTATAAGTTTGCATTTATTACCAGCCTCAGGATCTAAAGGAGAGGGTTTTTATTTGGATTGCACCCAAGTGAAAAAGTAAAAATTAAAATCAATGATGATCTTATGATCTCTCACCTGAGCTAAAGCAAGTTTTCTGTCACTGTTCTTGTTTGCCATGAAAATTCCTAATACAAGCTATGTTTCATTGCAAACCATAAAATGCATTGAATGCCCAGATAGCACTTCAAACCAGAATTTTCTCATGGATAAGTTTGTTTTCAAATTTGATTTTCCCTGACAGATTTATTGTTTTAATCAGTTTGGAAAGAGTTCATTGCTTCAATGACTTAAGTGTCCTCTCATGCCACGGGATGGTGAGCTCAGGAAACTTAAAAGTCTCCCTTCTGTTGAAGCAGAAGCTTTTGTCAGTCTCTACTTGAGCTGTTCCAGAATTTTGTGGACTCTCTGAGGAATGTAACAAGCTCACAACATTCATAACAAGAGGCCAATAATAGCAATTAATAATAAGCTCCAGACTCTACCAAGGAGAGATCACCACAGATCAATCATTGTGGTAATGAATCTATTAGCGTTGTAGAAAGGACCAAAACACAGGCAATGCCTTTTCATTGTTGTATTTAAATATTTTATGCAGTTCATGTTCATCAACGTAGTCATAAGCCACTAAAGTGTAAGAGAGATGAAAGAGCACATCAAGTTCAATTCCTGCAAGATAAACAAGGATGTGCAGCTGTTTAATGACTGTGTTTGTATCTAGAAAACCTTTATCATTACAATGCACTCTGCTATTTACAGAGGAGATAAATCCCACCGGTTCTCAACTGAGAAAAGCCCAGCCATTAGGCTAAATTTTATGTTTGTCTATCTAGTTCCACATTTGCCATTCTGCAACCCATCCACTTAAAACCACACAGGGCATGCAGAGTAAAAAACAAAGGGCAGGAGGGCAGAGAAGGATTTTTTTCCAGGTCTGAAAGCAAGTTCATTTTGCGGGAAGACGAGCACGTATATTGCCTTTTCTCCATCCCAGAATCCAAGCCTGAAAAGCAAGTTAAAACTGCAGATGGCCTCTTCCATTTCCAGCAAGAGGCAGGGGAGGAGGGAGATGCAGAGTGGGAAGCTGCTGAGGCAGAGCTAATCCGAGAGGACAGTTCCTGCTTATTATAGAGCCACTGCTGATAATAAAACCTGAATCAAACCGCCGACCGCAACCCAGCGGAGACTCCCCGCTTCTTTAATTTTTAAACTTATGGAAGCTCTTGACACTGAGGTGGATCAAATATCCCTAGTTAGCGTGCAAATACTTACTTAAGCAGCCCAGCAGGCCCCAATCTGTGCAAAAATTTCAGGTGAGCACGGTGAAACAGCCCCTAATTATGATGTTCCATTACCCCTTTTGCGAGCACCACAATAGGCCCTAAGTGGTCACGGCCGATTTATTTCAATTAGTTTTTCACGGGCTCAGAGTTATGACAAATTCATGTTTTGGCTGCAGGAAATTGGTGGCAATCACGAAACCACCAAAACATCAAAACATCAGGGAGTGGCCCCCTGAGCAGGGAGGTGGCTCAAATCCCTGGGCTGCCAGCAGGGAGGAGAGCCTGACAGAAGGTGGGGAGAGCATCACTCCAGCCTCTCCTGGGTGTTTCCTGCCTTTTAAAGGCCGGGAAAAATAAAAACGTGCCTCCTCTAGATGGCACTGGGCAAAGAAGGTTGTGTTCCAGTGCTCCAGAAAAGAACAGCTCTTTGGATGCAGAATATTTTATGTTTTGTTGTCTTTTTGTCTCTGTCTGTACAGCGGCTGCACATAAAAAGCAGTTGTAGGAACTATGCACGGTTTATATGGGTTATATCTAAAATAAATGTACTAGAAATTGCAGCTGAAAAAGCAGGAATTGGAAACACAACCAACAAATTCCACTTATGTCAGTAAAGAAAAAAATAAGGCTTTTCAGTCTACCCACAGATTCAACTGCAATGTCAAATTCAGATGTAAGCAAATTTCTTTCTGAAATCAAAGGAGCTGAATTTGACTCCTTGTCTTTTGAAATAACACCTTTGTTGTAAAAAAAGCAGCAGATTCGAGCTCTTTAATGTAAGCATTAATTTCAACAGCCTGAAATGTTTTCATGGAGTCATTAATTTCAACAGCCTGTCAGGTAAATTCAAGTGATTGAAATTCACCTATCTTTTACAGATCAAAATACCTCGCTTCTTTCCCAGAGTTGACTTAAATCCATAACTCTTCTGGTTAGTAATTCTTTCCTTTCTTAATATTCCCTTTCTATTCCATAGAGAGGGAAAAAAAACCTGACAGCACTAAAGAAAAATGTTGTGATATTAAATGGTAATAATCTATGAAATCTATTATGATGCAGTCTCATGGCATGATTATATTGATTTTCTGTAGGATATGCAAGTGCCTGCACAATAAATACTGCCATAAATTAAACTACAGGAGGATAATTTTCATGGTAGTACAAGGAAATTGAAGCTATGTGGACACTTTCCTTCATCCAGGAAGAGTACAGTTAAAAGCATGGTTTGATTTTTAAATACTAGGGACAAAAAAGCACCCACATACCTCAAATTACATCAACAGCTCACTATTACAGTTTACCTTCCAGAAGGGTATTTGTTTTCTCAAAATAATGGATTTGTGTCTGGTAGAAGAAGTGGTTGAATATCTTCTGGGGAAAAAAAAAAAAAAACAACCCACCAGTTTTCCATTTTAAAAACATGAGCTCTTCCTACAAATGAAGCAGTAGTCAGGAATGTGACTATTCTGCAGAAATTTTTCACCGAAAGAATAAAAATATCTTTATTTCTTTATATTTTTTAATCCTTAATTGAGAGATAGATGTATGTGTATAGGAAGAGTATGAATACAAATGTTTTATGTCCAGATTATAAAGCACGAAAATCAGTGTTCCACTACAAAAAAAAAAAAACAGGTTTCAGAAATTAGTCATGTTGGTTCTTACAGAAAAGCAGTTCTTATCCCTAAGTCTATTTGTACTAACATTGGAATAAAAAGAACAAATTTGTGGAGAAAAAATTATACCTATATTGTCAAAATATTTCTTTAAGTAAAAAAATAATTGCTGAAATAAAGTGACTGTATGTCTTTGATTTTCAATAAACATATCCTTAATTTTACCAGGTTTAGTCAATATTTTTTTAATCATTCTTCAACTTCAACTGAAGTAATATCGGTAATAAACTCGATCTGAAGTTACTACAACTTGCCACCACCCCGTGATTAGAACTGTGGTAGAAGTGGTAACTCTAAAACCATACTCAATTTTACTCCAGCAAGATTTGCCAATGGGAAGACAGTCTGATGCAAGTTGAGACAAAATAATTAGTTATTTCTTCATTTCCAGTCAAACTCTTAATCCATCAGCTCCATGAGAAAGAAATATAGATTTTCACAATGGTCGTGTCCAACACTTCAGTTTAGGAGTTGAAATATTACTTAAATATGTTGAAATATTACTTAAAAATACATTTTCTTCTGAGAAGGAATATTTGCCAAGAGTTTTAAGAAACTGAAAGAAAATGCTTGAGTCTAGAACATTAAATAATTTCATTCGCTAAGGATCTAAAGGAGTTGCATGGTTCCACAGCAGCACAAGAGGGAGGTTCCTCATACCAAAAGTCCAGATTCACATTTCAGAGTTCCTCTATTTATAAAGCAGTGCAATTGTTTTGTAATTTTTTGTTCTTCAAATTAAACATTTGGCCAAAAGGTATTTCTAATAAATATTTCCTGTAATTTAACCCTTCAAGAAGATACAGACACTCAGGAAGAAATATATCATGCTGCCAAATTTGAAGAGCATCACAAAAACACATTGTTTAGATGTCAAAGAATTTTTTTTTTAAAAAGTACATTGTCAATGAAAATACATCTATAACATTTGAATCACTACCATCCTAAAGAATGTTAAAATATTATTGGGTTGCATTTCCAACAGCTGGAAAACATTTCAAGATCTTCTGGCATGCAGGCACATGAAATAACTGCCTTGTGAGGGCATACCTCAGCATTTTCATGTATTGAAAGTCAACAAAATAACATTTTCTGTTATACAGAAACTGTTTTTGTGGGTGAGAAGAAAAAAAAGATAGAAAACTTTCATTACACAGCCTTCAAATCAAGTGCTGACTTGTAAGTAGTACATGCAAGATATGAATCAGGCAATTAGCTGGAAGTAGATGCCCTTTCCATTAAACAAACAAACAAACAACAACAAAAAAACTGAAAACAAACAAACAAACAAACAAACCCCCACCAAACCAGCAGCTGAGTTCCAGTATCCAGATAGCTGAAATGAGAGATTTCATTTGGAAGGGATCTTCCAGGTGAACCTGGCTAGAAGTTATCTCATTTCTAGTCACAGGCAAGTGATGCTCAGGAATGGCTTTCAGCAGAGTGCACTGTGCTGCTTCTGCAGCAGCCCTTTTGTCAGGCTCTGTATTTTGACAGAGGATTCCCATTACAGTCACTGCCCTGATTAATGTGAGGGTACAGTTCAACCAACTTCAGATCCATCAGCAATAACTGGAAAACACTGAGTGTATGTAATCTCCATGTGCTCCCAGCTAGGCAGAAGCCAAAGACATGGAAACAGTATTTAACCATTCAGTAGAAGCACAAAACATCACCTTTGAACACCAAAACTTGAAGAGAAAAGCAATTTTTTATAAAATTTTGTTTGGTTGTTCAGGGTTTTTTAGGAAGTGGTTCTTTTAGATACACCAAACTACTGTGTGCACGCATCTTCCTGTTATTTTGTGTTCCATTGGCTGTGGAAGTTGCTTCTAAAGAAATTAAAGATACTTTGGTTTTTAGGAGTGCTACATGCATGCAAATTGCTGTTCTGGCTCAGGGACATAAAACAGCCTGCAGCAAAGAAATTTCCAGCCCAGTCCCTCAGAAATCCCCTGAGAAAACAGGTACTCACAATATTTTTCTATTGTTCCTGGATTTTTCTCTGTTCTGGCCTGCTCTCTTCAAACTTTGAGTAGTTTCAGTACAAGATCTAAAAAATATCCATCTCTCTCAGGTTTTCATTGCTTTTTTGTTATTTGAGTCTTCAGCTTTCAGAATTCACTTTTAGAATTTCTAAGCAAGCCTCCTTTATTTTTTTTTTTTCTCCCCAGTGTTACAGTTCTTTTACAATCTCTTCCCCAGCTCAGGATTTACCTAAAGCAGGGAACAGCATAAGCCCACAGAGAATGTGATTTTCTCCTTTTATGGGCTGTTGGTGTACAATGAAAATTTCTAATATGATGTTAAAGTTTCTGCTGAAGAACTTCAGAGTCTGCCAGAACCTGACCTACCTCCATGTTTGAAAAGCTTTTGCAGCACACATTCCTTCCTCAATCTTTGCAATAAAATATTCTGCTCGCTTTATGGCTTTTTTTTCTTTTCATTTTGTTTGCACAGTCATTAATGACCCTTCCTAGACACTTGATCCATTTTCCATATGACCCATTTGCTCATCTGTTTCTCCAACTGCAAAACCAGAGGTCAGGAATATAATATGCTTGAACAGGAAGTCTCTGACTTTCCAGTCCCAAACATTAGCAAAGTTACACCCAGGATTTTTAATTTGATGCAGCCTTACCAAAACACAAAAGTGAAATAATTTAAGGCAGTCTTTGGAAAATAAAAAAATTAGAAACAAATAGAGCAATGCCATGAGTTTTATTAAAATACTGGGTTTCTTCAGGCTGAGTTCTAAACTGAAACCACAGCTTTAATCAACCCTCAATTACACAACTTAATGCACGCCAGAAGCTAAACTCAGCCATCCAATTAAGAGAAAGTATAAGTAAACATGGATTCATTTCTAAGAAGAAAAACATCACAGGGCGGCCATCACTCAATTCAATCGCCTCCCAGACCTCATGAAAATGAAAATATTTTGCCAGGGTTGCTTTGCTTTCTGGTAAGAGAACTAAGCTTTGAGTTTCAACATTGTTACCTGTGACTATCATGCCATGTCTATTGGGAGGACAGAAAATTCATCAAAGGTCAGATAAACAACCTAAGAAGATCCTCTGCATGAAATGAAGAGGATAAACCTGCAGTATATCAATTCAGCACAAAATACTGAAGTGCTCTTGTAGAAGAGTTTTTGAATGACAGGAGTTGTTAAATCCAAAGGACACCCTGAAAAGTGTGTCCTGTCGCTGCAAACAATCAGCAAACTTCTTGGTGGATTTCATATGTTAATCTCAAGAGGGCAGAAGGTACAGAAATAATGAAATCTATGGGGTTTTTTTAACATCCTTTTCAAGAAGAAAAGATAAATGAATTTTCAGACAAGTGCAAGATATCCAAGGTATTCCAAATACAAACTCAATTATCATTACAAGTCAGATTGAGGTCTCAGGAAGTCTTTCCAGAAGTTCTCAGTTCACCTTTATTACAGAGACTGACATCAGTGTAAATAGTTATTCTCAGGAGCCCTTCAATACTTACACTATCCCTGAAAACTATCTTTACTCTGCAAGTTCTGAGTAAAGCATTGAAAATTATACATTCTGCTTTCCAGAGAGCTGGAGCAGGGGAGGGAGAGAGAGACCAGCACCCTGATGAGTGACTGAGGGAGCTGGGTTGCTCCCTGCAAGGAGGTTGGTATCTTCTCCCAGGTAACAAACAGGATGAAAGGAAATGCCCTCACGTTGTGACAGGGGAGGTTTAGATTGCATATTAGGGGAAAAAAGCCATTTCATTAAAAAGGTGGTGAAGCCGTGGAACAGACTGCCCAGGGAAGTGATGGGGTCAAAACTTCTTTCCCTTTGGGGAATCTCTAAGAAAAGCATAAATAAAAAGAGTGACAATTTGTCTGGAGATGATACTTTTTCCATCTCAGATAGTTATTTGAAAGATCTAGAATACCATTTCAACCCACATAAATTTGTGAGAATAAGAGAAAAAGGGATTTATCATTACCTGAAGGTTTCTCTGGGTATCTCAGTTTGGTAGAGAAAGATAAATTCTTAATTTCCCCTCTACACATATTCTAAGGAAACCACCTGAGTATTTTTTCTAGGCAAGCATATATTTGAAAAGTTGGAATTCAATTAACACAGAGCATCTTACATTAATTCATCCATAGCAGACTCTTGCTTAGTTACTGCAGGAAAAAGCAATACAATGGTAAATTTGAGGTAGGAAACTACCATAGAGCAGCAACTTATTAATTTTGTGACAATGAATTTCCATCAGAGCTTGTTACAGAGTTGAGTGTGCGGGGCAGAATCTGTCATTGTGGTGTCTTGATTGGGATTATGGTATAACTGGGGCTGGAAGGGAGAACACAAGGTTTTTAAGTCCATCCACTGGGTCGTGAAACCATCCAGGGCTGGAGATTGCTCTGAGAAACTGCTCCACTGTCTCAATGTGCCAAAGGGGAAAAAACCTTCTCCTTATATCCAGTTCAAGCGGGTTTACTTCAATTTCTGCCTGTTGGATCTCACCCTTCCAGTGTGTACCTGGTTTCAAACCACTGAAACTCTATTCTCTGTACATCCTGATATGCACAGGACTTAGATCAATTCCTGCTTCCTAAATAGCAATTAATATCATTCATAAGCAATGCATGCAAATAACCAAATAATATAATCTGCCCAAAATCCACACTCAGGGCTTTAAAAGCCCCATCATTTTAGTCTTAGAGCAATGTTTGAACCCAGCTGTTTGGCTGGGGAAGGGCCACTGAAATGCCCACACACTCCCAGGGCATGAAGGCAGTGTGCACAAAGCACAATTGTGAAATATTTACAAAGCCTATAGGTACACAGGCTAGGGAGAATGAATGATTAATGCTGGAAGACATGATTAAACAATAAAAAAATCAAGGTAAAAGCAGCAAAAATCCCTTTTAAGCCACAATATAACTTTCTGAGTCTGTTCCAGCACGAGACTGGCAGTGCTTTATTTGCTTCCTCCATCTCTAGCTGACACTTGCTCAAACCTCTTGAACAATATTCTCCTCTAGCTGGGAGAATTATTTGGTATATTGCTTCCATTATCACACAGTCAGGCCATGAGATTTCAGGCTGTTGATTTCTGCCAGGGCACTGCACAGAGCATACCAGAAAACAGAGTCTTCAGATGATCTCACAGAAAAGCAGAAAGCTCTAGGCAATATTGAGACCACTAAAAAAATTGATCCTGCTGGTCAGGAGCAGCCAAAAAAAATAAATTCCTCCC
Organism: Cettia cetti; assembly: GCA_013401135.1. Lineage (NCBI taxonomy): Eukaryota > Metazoa > Chordata > Aves > Passeriformes > Sylviidae > Cettia > Cettia cetti. The sequence continues at coordinate 194,563 of VZUI01087107.1, forward strand.
TATCCTCACAGCACCAATGATTTGGAGCATATGCAGGCTGTCCCTTGGGACCCTGGAGGCTCTTTGTTTTCAGAAACATCACTGAAGCTCCTACAGGAATAAATATTTGGGGAGAAGCCTATGCTACAAAAATGAACCAGGAATCATCACAAAACTGGAGAAGAAGAGGCTGGGGAAGTCCATATAATTCTGTCTGTAAATCTGTACCCATTATCAGTAATAAAAAAAAAAAAATTAAACTGTGCAAGACAAGCTATTCTACAAACCATGAGCTCATGTCAATGACTACCTCACCACACAGCCACCAGCAAGACAGCTGTGGAAACTCCTGAAACATATGACCTTGTTTAGCTGCAAATTAAGAGCATCAATGCAGGAATTCCTGGGTGAAGTTTCATCACCTAAATTACATCAGGAAATCAAATTAGGCCCCAGCATTGCCTTTATGCCCTACGAAAATCCAGCTTTGTTCAGCTATTACTGATCAATAGCATTAATTCTGTAGCAGTGACTGCAACACTTGTCTTTACTGAGAGATGTAGCACAGCCTGAGACCAATAATCCCATGATACAGTACACAAGCCTCCCAATAAAACACAAGGTAAACTTGTCTGTAAATGAAGAAAATATATTGTCATTTAGAAAACTAAGTGCCCTAAAATAATTGTGTGGTAGAGCCAGGGCTCACCAGTGAGTATTCAGAGGTGATTCTCTCTCTGATCAAATTACAGAGCTTTTCAATAATGGTTTTATGACTTCCATTACAGTAAATGCCACAGTGCCTTTATCAACAAGAAAAACGGTACCTGCAGTGCCAAGTGCAAAATTTATCAGCCACCACCCCTGAATGAAGAGAGCACTGCTGGGTGCTGATGCTTTTCCAAACACAGGAATAAATTAAGGTGACTGGGTTGTAAGTAGATCATGCAAAGGTTGGCTTGAGGCATTATTCACCATCCTTTGCCTCACGTCCCTGAGGGTGCAATATGGCACAGAGCTGCTTCCAGGGAGGGTCCTCCCAGGGATAATCCCACGAGGCTGGGAAAAGTTACTGAGCATGCCGTCCTGCCACACATGGCAACAGCCTTTTTGAGCAGCCTGGGACAAATCTTTGGGCACATGCTTGAGGACAGACACGGCCTGGGAAGGAACAGACACCACAGCACCCAGCACTGCTTGCAGGCAACACATCAGGTTAAACCATCACCCGTGAGTTCATCAAAAGCCCGGAGATAAAGAAAGGCTTGTATGCCAAGCACCAAATCAAACCCACTTTAAAATAAGATATAAATATGCCTCAATCTTTTCACCAAATTTCTGCATCCACTTAAGCATGTGTAGAACAGGAGCAATGATAACAATCTCCTTGTAAGATAAGCAAAGGCTGCAGAGTATTTTAAAAACCCTTTGATGTAGCTCTGCTACAACAAGATGATATCATTCCTATTGTCAGCCTGGGACACTCGAGGCTCTCTAAAAATTATATACAGCTCTGACAAATGAAGGAAGCAGACTGAAATCAGCCAAAGAACAAAAGCTGAGTTTTGAAAGCACTTACAAGCAAGGAGCTGAATAAACTCGATTTTTGGCTGAAAAGACTGAGCCTAGAAGTGAGAATTGTCAGCATTGCCCCTATTGGCAAAATTATCTTGGGATTTCATCTCAGAGCACATTGGCAAATTTCCTCAAGATGGCAGGGAGGAATTTAAGTAGTTGATTTTGGAAACATAACCTCTAGCATCGAACTTTTCAAGCAGAATTTGATGGTGTGAATAGGGCATCCAAAATTGTGACAACTTCAACTATGATGGACAGATTGTTGGCTAGAATCCCAAAAAATTCCTTAAGGAGGTAGGGACTACAGTTTCAGCATCTTACACTTAAGGGATCTAAACTTCTTCATGTAAAGATAATTTAAATTTTAAGCTGTCCTGAAATAGTCCCAAGTAGGCCAATGTAAATAATTTATTTTTCCAGTGATGAGCTAACCTGAACAGCAACAAATTTACTCAGAATTAAATACTTTGCTTCATCTGAAACAATTTTTTTTTTATGCTTAAACCTTCAGATTCAGCCCATTTTGAAAAGCAAACAACAGTTTAAATTTAAAAAAAAAAGCAAACATCTGTTTGCAAAGATAACAGTTCTTTATAAAAATATTTCTTGAATTAGGTAGAAAATAAAAGGGTTTGTCAATTTTTCCCTCTCAGCAATAAACTACATGGTAGAAAATAAACAGACCAGGTCCTTGGGAGTGTCTGTGACTGCATCAAAGCTGGAAGATGTTGTGTTCATCTACAGCTTACCACATTAACCAGCACTGGATGGTTAAAACATCACCCTAGTTTGTTCTTCCCTTGTTATTATTCCAAAAGCAGCTACATTAATAGACAGAAGAACATGTGTTAGCTTGAGATCTTGACATCTGTTTTTTCATGAAGTCAGACTAACAACAGGGAGACTTTGGCCAATATTTGCCAAAACAGGATTTTTCATCTCAAACAAACACACACCAACCAGATTTCTGGTAAGACTGGGGGGAGAGGCACTTAGAGAGAAGCTTCTTCTTTCCTCTATTTTTTTTTTCCCATTTCATTTTACTTTCTTTTTCCTCTCTCCTTCCCCTGATGCCCTATTCCAGAAAAACAGTAGCTAAAAAAGCCAATTTTCTACATTATTTGATTCCTGTTTCAGCTAACTAGAACTCAGCCCCATGCCATCATTTGTACATGGTAGTTTCACATATAATTAAGAAGAGCTCCTACTCCAAGCCTAGGGGTGACATAGGGGCCAGGAAGCCACAGGGTCACTTTTGTCTTACCTGCAAAGTTATTTGGACTGGGCACCCTGAACCACACAACTTTGCCAGCATAACAAAAAGGACAAAAAGTTAATTAATCTCACCTTTTTTTCTGTGGGAGAGAAAAATTTACTTTCCTCTTCCCTCCCAAGCCCTAAATCCCTCTGATGAAGTACAACCAAGGCAGCTGTTACCTCCCTGCCAGGCTACAGAGGGGACTGAGTGCCTGAGGCCATGATGGGATTGCCCATTTGGCCAAAAAGAGGAGCAACCAAATTTTAAATATAACTGAGAAAATAAATTGTAACAGCATCTCCCCACATCTGCTAGGCTTTTCCAAATCCTGATATATGATCTCTGGAATCTAAGGGGTATTTAATCCCAAAAGGAGTTGAAATAAAATTACTTTTCTTGTCATCTGCTTAACTGTTTATCAAGTTAAAGATACTCCCTACAGGTACTGCTAGGACTTGATTCATGCCTTCAAAATGTCACAGAGGTGACATGCACCCAGTTTTGAGAGAGAATGTGCAACATTTTCTTCTTGCACAGTTCCTTCTACTGCATCTCTGCCAAGCAATATTACCTCAGCTGTGGATACAAATTGGAGAATAAACACTGAAATTACCTGGGCAGAGGCATGCAGAATAATTCAAGAGAAGACTTCTGAGTCGCGGTGTCCCTGACAATCCTCCTCTCACAAATCCAACTCTTTTTTTTTTTTTTTACTTGGAAAAACAGACAACATTAGCATGTTTTCCCTGAGAAACGGAAGCCAAGGAATTTTGTAGGTGCTGCTTAAACTCTCACAACACTGATTGCACTGGAGCACCGTAATTATTTTTTAATAAGGCATAAGGGTAGGTAGAATCAGAGAATATCCTGAGTTGGAAGGGACCTTCCAACAAGAACTGAGTTCAGCTCCTGACCCTGGATGAGGCAACCCAAAAATCACACCAGAGCTGCATAAGGGCGTTGCCCAAACACTTTTTGAGCTCTGTCAGGCTGGTGCTGTGCCAATTCCCTGGGAAGCCTGGTTAATGCCCCTCCACCCTCTGGAGGAAGAGCCTCTTCCTGATACACAGCCTAAACCTCCCCTGACACATTTAGTTATTTAAAGTGAAGAGAAAGGACACAGGTATCTTTTCATTATGGTTTGGCACTCTTTCCTCTGCCACGGCTTACAATTATAAATTGTTTCCTTGCAGCTGTGACCAAAAAAGCTGGCACTCAATGATAAAGGTTCAGAATTTCAAACTCTCCAAAGTTTTAAGAGACAGATATTGACCTCTTCAGAGATAATTGAAACTTGTCTTCCCTTTTTAAAATGAGTCATATCCCTTTTTAGCCTTCAAATCCATCAGAAGAAGCAACCAAATTTCTTGGAGGGAGGACATGAAACATCATCAAAAAACTTGAAAGCTGATGCTAAATCATTAAGTGCCAAGTGCCTTTCTTGCTTTGATTCAATAAACCAATCCCACAGTGAAAACAAGTGCAAGGACCATCCATTTCAGCATTCCTTAGAGAGTGGAAACTCGGGAAATTAGGAGTGTATTTTTTCCCTGCCAGCTGGAGACAAAAAAGTGAAGGAAAGATCTACTAATGAGGTAAAAAGGAGTTGAACATGTTCTGGTTCCGGAGTAGGTATCATCCTCAAAAAACACCATTAAAAAGCATCTTCTTCTTTTTTTTTTTTTTTTTTCTCACTCTTGAGAATTGAGAACTGCAATAAAAATACACACAGGGCCCTGTGCATCAGCTACCCACAGGCTGATATAACTTAAATCTGGAGATCACTAGGGCAAAAAAAAAAAAAAAGGCAGGTTTGGAAGATAATTGTCTATTAAAATAAGGCAGGGAAACAAAAAAATCAAAACCAAAACCAAACCAAACCAAAAACCTTCTTGGGAAATAGAACGACTTGCATTGACCAGTTTTGTGACACCAAGATATTTGAGAAATTTTTCTGTAGGCATTTAATCAAATGTCAAAGTGAACTGGCACCCTACTTAATCATATTGATTAAATGGAGTTAAGGTGTATATTCTTAAATATGTCCCTTTTTTCATATGTGTATTAATGTTGCATTGAGTTTTACCCAAAAGCAATTCAAGGTTCTTTTCCTTAGCTCTTGTTCTAAAGTTGGCACAGGAGAGTGTGTCATTCCCAAGAAGTTTAGTTTGCTAAAATGGTAAGGATATGAATCAACTGCAAACAACCAATGAAATAAACCTAAACAAAGCAAACAAATGAGGGAAAAAACCCCAAAACAGAAAGAAAACCCCACGCAGAACTAAACCAGAACATCAACCACACTCTCATTAAAAAAAAAAAAAAAAAATAAAATTTCAACCATGCAAAAAAAGTCCTGCTTCAAAACATAAAGAACTAGCCAAGCAAAAACCAGGCTTCCAAAAAAATTACCCATGCAGGGTAAGAAAATCCCAGATATTTTTCGCTCTATAGACGCTCAGATACACAACTTAACTCTAATATTCAAGAGAGAATTATAACAAACCTTTCTCTGTGGATTAAAAAAAAAATGCATTTTGCACTGACCTGTCTACCAAACATAAATAAATCCTTAGTTGTATAATTTAACTCCCAATTTCAGGTGACAACAGGCAGGTAGCAAGCAGATTCTTGAATGGAGAGATCTGGGGTTTTCTGCTGACTGTCCCTCATTTGTCAGTCAAAGGTCAAAAGAGCTGTGCCAGTTTTGCCCTTCACACTCCACAGAGTTCCACAGAAGAAACCTTTTCTCACACCATATATGTGGATATACTTATTATACACACACATAATGCTTCTATATTAACCTTTAATCCAAAGTTTTTTGTTTCCATGGAAACAGCAGCAAGCAACTCTGTGTCAAAGTCCTGATAATTTCTTCATGAGCATGAAATGGATGAGCATCTGCTGGGAACACAGATTAAAAAAGACTGACAATGGGAGTGCAAACACTTTCCCCTAACTTCAGGTTTTGACCCCCTTTCTTGAAAGAAATATCTATGGAGAAGTCCAAACAAATTTCTGGATTAAACCAAAATCCATCCAAGCACATTTTTTTGAGGAATGAGAATTTGGAGACAAAAGGTTAATTAAGAAGTGCTTACCCAAAATTATTTTGCACAGATCTAACAATGCAGAACAGCAATGTTTGATAAGAATCTAAAAACTCTAGTTTCCAAGTGTGGACTGTCACATTTGGGATACATTTTGGGGGATCCCAATCACTGGGATTGCTGACAGGATCAGAACTGGAAGCTGAACTGGTCTCAACCAAAAGTGTCAAACAAAAATCCTTTGATAAATACTGAAACACTTTCCATATCAAAAGTACCTCCAACATAACTGCTTTTCTCAGTAGGGACCAATAAACACACCCCAATAATTTGCCAGATTTCTGGTCTAAGTCAACAATCAGTAGAAGAGAAATGAAGATTTTTTTTTTCTCCAAAAATTAAGCCTAAAAACTGGAGTGAAACTTACCCACGCCGGATGTCTCATCCTTCAAACACTTCTCATGCAAACATTGGTACCTACTGCCAACAGTCCCAAGTGCTAGCAAGAGTTTTGTGGGGAAAGCAGCAGGAACAATTGGCATTTATAAAACTCTCCCAAAGTCCACACGTTCCTTTTTAATATTTCTGTATTTATACTCTCTGTAACCTAATATGCAAAATTTTAGCAGCTTCGAGCACCATCCAAAGGCGACATGTTTGGAAGAAGGAGCCCCTAACATGTTCCCTGAACCTACTAGCACACAGAACATCATGTTTCAAACAGGAAAAGGGATGTTAAAAAATTATTGATGTCAAATCCAAGAAATTAATACAGATTAAAAAATGTCAGCAGGCCTGGGAAAATATTTGAAAATAATTATTTTATCATCGTACAGATTAATTCTGCTATGTGCCAGCCTTTAAAATAATAGTAATGTTACATGAGAAGCAGCCTTTATTCCAAAGCTCTGCATGTGTGAACTACAGACTTTGAACACTTGCACTCTTTTTGTGGATATGAAAGGGTGATATGTGGGCTTTGATCTTTTAATAACTCTTCTTAAGAGGGTTTAACCATATGAATTAATCGTCGGGGCTTCTGAAAAGCATTAATTAATTCCACTCTGGAAATTATTAGTATTATTATTATTATATAAGCACATTACATAAGCCAGGGCATCCAAACTTTGCATTCATCTGGTGACTTCTGTGGAAATCTTGGGAGCTGCTCTGCATGACAAGGAGCAGAAAGCCCTGCACAATACACTTGGACACTTAACAAGTGGAACGTTCAAATCCCATTACTGCAGAAGTAACAATTTAGGGGGACGCCCTCAAAAACTTAGTGGGAATAATTAAAGGAAACTGAAATATGACTCTTTTTCATTTTCTTTGAACTAAGTGAGTTAGCACTATATCCTTTGTGTTTTTCAGACAGTATTAATTTTCAGGACTGTGAGGGGGGAAGGCCTGCAGGGCAAACTTGAAAAAGATTAGTCTAATTCAAGTCCTGTGTACAGAAGAGAGAGTTTTATCTGTCAGTTTGAAAAAGAACTTTAAAGAGGTTGTGATATGGAGTGGAATTATCACCACTATTAATTGCACAAGCATATTAAAAAGACCCTGGAAAGTGACCTCCTCTAATACAGAGAATGCACAGAGAAAAATATGTCTTAATCTTCTTTTCTGCGCCGAGATAAATGTCAAGTGTATCTATCACCTCAATTAACCATAGGAAAAAAGCTGTCAAAATCTAATTCTTTTTTTGACAAGGCGTTTATTCTGAAACCAGCAGAGGGAGAAACAGGCACTTGTATTAGAAAGAGATGAGTGTCAAAGGGTTCTGAAACACATGGTGAGTTTTCCATGTGCGAAATGCTGATTAGGACCATGCTAAATCAGTCCTAGTGTGTTCTGGGTTTGTTGCCTGAGCTACAGGAAAACTGAGGGCTTTGTGGCATGGTTTACTTCAGCACTGAGGTTACACTAACAAAGGAATGTTTTTCAGCTACAGCACCGTGCAAAATGCAAAAGACCTGGTGAAGTGAAAGGGCCTGAAGTTCAGGAACATTTAAGGCTAGTTTATAGAATATTGTAAAACATATTTGTTGTGATAGTTTATTTGCTCTGTGGTTGGGTTTTGTTTTTTTTTTTTTTCCTTTAAATGGAAATGAAACCTTTTTGTGCCTTTCCCTGTGACATCTATGTGATCTCCTCAGGGTGTTAGGATGGATTCACCTCTTATTAGCTTGAGTCACACAAAGTTTTCTTCTCCTACCCCTGAATTTTGCAGAAGACCAATAAAAGGCATTGCAGGAAAAAATGAAATTTGCACATCTTTCATAACTGAGCCTGGAAAGCCAAATGACTGACCTACTAATAAAACTTTCATATTAACAGCAGCTTGGAAGAATTCTGCCACGTAATTGGTACAACCAAACATTGCTTCAGTGAGAAACCATGCAGAAGAGGAAAGCTGCCTACTTAAAGCAGTGCATTTAGAAAGAGCAATTTGGGATCATCAAACTGCCTTTAAATCATCCAGATTTCTTTATTTTCAGAATTTGATGTGTTCCTATGTATCTGTGTGTGCATTCAGGTGTTTGAGACTCCTGCCTAAAGAAGAGATTTGGACTTTTTTTTGGAGTTACAGTAAAGCTTCTTGTGCAAGTAATTTTAAGGAAAGAGAAGAACGACTGTAACAATTGAGATGGAAACACAGTAAAGGTCTGGGATTTTCCAGCCTCCAGTGCTAAATCATGCCATATTTATCAGGAGAAGATGAGTCTCAGGGCAATGCATGATGTCCTTTGCCACCACCCTTTTTCCAGGAACAAACGATGCCCAGAAAAGCCGGATCTGCACACTGGAAACGTACGTGACCTACAGCATTTGTCAGAAGATAGAGGTGCATTCAAGGATTAAATCAATTGCATCTCACAAAAAGGACAGGCTTCCCTAGGGAAAGCTCTGGGATTGCTTGTCAGCTGTAGCACAACTGAAAAACAACAGATCAGTCCTCTGCTTGTTTACGTTGTCACATGCTTCTGAATTCAGTGGCACTTTGTCATCTTGTGTCACGACTGGCTCCCTCTTTCCACAAGAGTCATGCAAATAACAGATCATAAAAGTGTAATAATACAACCAGGAGTCCTCAAGCAGGTGCCTACTCAATTTTTTTTTTTTTTTGTTCCTGTTTTAAATATTACTCCAAGATAAAACTTAGCCAAGTCAGTCAAATATGTTCCTTTTGTAATTATTCTGTTAATATGAGCAGTGGATAAGCCACATAGTCCTGCTGGCCCCAATTACAGCATGTGCATGTCTGCTAATATAAAATTATTCAAAAATATAAGCAACACAAATATTTCTGAAAATATAGATCCTGCAACTTGAAATATTTCTATAAAGTACAACAAAGCAGACAGGATTTTAGGCAATAAACAGACTGAGAACTGAGAAACTTTCTCATTGCTCTTTTTTAAACTCAGCCAAAGGAATTCAGATAGAAAAGTTCTTGGTATGCTGAATAATGATATGAATAAAGTAAAGATGATCAAGCATGTATAAAAATGTGTTTACTCTTGCATAATCATTCAATTCAACATTCTCTCCTATTTCCTAAGCTGCAAGCACTCAAGAGCCCTCAGTTAAAACCAGCAACAGCAGAGATTCACTTTCCCATTTCCCACACATTGCATCAGCTGTGCCAAGAATAAAACAAAATACAACCAAACCAGCTCAAGAACCTGGAATTCTCTTTGAATTCTAAGAAAGAGAAGTGCTAGGCACTGAAGCTTTAATAACACATTTTAAATTATATCTAAACACAAAGCAAAGGTCCAGAGCACACATTGAGCCTCAGCAGCAAAGTGAGATAGTCCAAATTTGATCAATCCTGCTTTGGACTGCAGACTAACCTTCCTTTAAATGTATCTCTTGTGAGGTCACAACGTGCACTGAGTTCACCTGGCTCACCCAATGCCCCTCAATTTCTGGCTCACAGCATTTCTGTGTGTGTCAGGACAGGGCACTTGCCCTCCAAGGACAACATAAGCTGCAGGAGGCATTTGGGTGTTTCTAAAAGTAAAATCATTGAGGTGTTTAGCAGGCACAGATAGGACACTGCTGGTGGAGATACAGCACAGATTTCTGCCACGAGAGAAGGAGAAGAATGAGAAATACAGAAACACAATCCCACCAGGACTGCTGGCATAAGCCAGCACACTCAAGAGGCCTCCTGTGACCTTTCACAAGATGGAGCAGAAGCAGGGGTGGGCCACGCAGCAGAGAGGATCCCCTGCAGAGCTGGGGAGGCAGCTTGTGTCTGGTCCATACATTCTGGGCCAGCAACAAGAACCTGAGCCACTGCTGCTCTTTGGTTCTGGTGCAGGTGCTGGTGCTGAGAATTCATCCAAAAAGAGCTCAAGATCCCATCCAGCCAGAAGAAAATACGAATTTGAACCAACTAGGGTCCTGATCCTCTCTGATTCCTGCTACTGTTTTTCTTTGCCCTTATAACCCCTCTTTTCCTGGATCTACACTTAAGGAGGTTCTTAGGAAATGAGTTTCCATTATCAAATCAGGGCACATACTCAGCTGCACTCATTGCTCACCATATCACAGATCACTGTGTAACAGCTCCACTGGTGCTGGCCCCCATTTTAAGGCAGCAAGGGAGACACTGGACAGATCAGCCACTGCTCCTGTGTCCCTGCCTGAGCTACAGCCCCTATCTAGCAGGCCACCAAACAGCTTGTCTCCAGCTGGAGTTTCTCACCCACTCAATCACCCAACTTTGCTGAAGTTAATACTCATTCCTGACACAGGCTTTACCCAGCTATCCAGTGCCTGAGCAGGAACAGAGCAAAACCTTTGTGTTCTGTCTGTTTTGAGGCACCTGAGGCACCGACAGGATATAATTCAAGTGTGAATAGTGGCATCATATCACAGGACTGACTCATTCCAAACTCTCAAACAGAATTTCATAAAACTTACTTGCATTTTAATCCTGAAGCTTTCCTCTTAAAAAAAAAAAAAAAAAAAAAAAAAAAAAAAAAAAAATTAAAAAAAAAGTTTACTCTTAAAAAGAATTTATAAGTTTGTGGTATGTGGACCACTCCATCCTGGGAAAGAGATAAGATTTCAGATTTGAAGAACAGCATCCATATGACCAAATGGGTTCAGGGAAGTGGAACAGATATGAAGTTGCTCTGAGGGGATTCTTTGGGGAAGAGATTATTAAGAAGCAGTGTATTTCCTTTAATCACAACTGTAAAAACCTGCTCAAAGCACTTGGTTACTTCGTAGATTTTAAAATTATGAGAACAAGGGCCCTTAACTGCAAGGGCCAGGGCAGAGTGTGCACTTCTGCAACCTGACTTTCACCCTGCCATCTAAATACTCTGAGGAGTGTTCGCTGTGGAGGACCTTGAACACCACAAAGAACAATTCTTAGCTAGAAAAAACTACTTGATCTGCCACCAGCACACTTCTGTCAAAGCCCAACGTTAATATAACACAGAAATAAAGAGATTTAACTAGATCTTTTGATTCAAAGACCTCTAATCAGTTTCTAGTTAAAACGAGTAAATATTCGGCAATTGTTTTCTTTCCCTGAGAATAAAATAAAAATTCTATCCGAAATGTGCAGTGTTTGCCTTCCCCATTTCTGTTTTTGTATCCTTAATTGGAAGATTTGAGGGGGTGATAGAGATACCACCAGGATTAGCAACCCAATAAAATTTTACAGTGAACAGGAAAACATGAAGATTTGTATAAATATTTGAAGAAACTGAAAAGAGCAGATGCACAGTCAAATAAACCAGAGGATGTGTGTACACTTGCTTTTAAAAGAAAACATTTCTCTCCCAACCTCAAAAAACAATGAGACAAAGAGAATGCTTTCATCAGCTGGACAGCTCCAAAATCCTTCAGCAGTCTGAGTTTGTTGCCAAAATAGAAATTATTAGGGAAAATATCTCTGTAGAAAGAAGCTTCAAAGCATATTCTTGTCAGTGGAGGCTTGAAGGTCAGTTTGTCCAAAGAGACAATATAGTCTTCGTTGATAAATACTTATATAACACAGCCCTAAAAGTAACTATATTGAACCCAAAAAGCAGAAAAATCAGGTGAAATCGTACTGGCATCATTTCAAGTGTCCACACTGACACCAGCACTGTTCCCTGAGAGACTGGGCCCCTGCCTCAAGCAGATATCCCCAATTCATGTGTCTGCATCACTTCTGTTTTCCTCTAATATGGTTCTGCAGAGTGGTGCCAGTTCCTACTGAGTGTGAGAAGATTCACAGAATGTGAAATCTTGCAAACTAAATGAGCCATAGGAACAGTCTGCACAAATCCCATACAATCAGTGTGGTAACCCAGTCCCCATGTATGTTATTTCCATTATTAGCAATAGCAATTATTCAGGCAAAGAAATGACAGAATAAACCCCTCGCTCTGAGTGTTTGCACAGCACCAGCTCTGAAAAAAAGGATTATTGTGTTTTTCCAAGCACAAAGGACAACTGTATGCTAATGTCCCTCCCTTTCCTTCACTAAGCTGCAGGGAAAGAGGCTTGTCAGGCTCCAGGACAGCTCACACTAATGCAAGGAGGCTCTCTCAAGCAGGCAGGCTGCAGAAAATGAGCTGAGGCATCTTGAGTGCCACAGACTTTTGATGGCAGCTGGAAGGGAGGAACCTGTCAGTCAGGGGAAGCCCCAGCCTGGGGTGAAGTGCTGAGGAAAGGAGTTTAGTGAAAGCTTTCTGCCTTTCCTTACTGCCCAAGGAAGATCCAAATTTGCCCTCCGGCATGGGGAATCTTGGGACTGCTCCCCCACTTTCCACCAAATAGGCACCAGAGCAACCTGAAAATTTCAATTTAGGTTTTCTCTGCCCCTGACCCCAGAGGATTCAAGCACTGCCACCTGGAGCTTTGCTGTGCTAGAAAGGAAAACAGTATTTCCAAGTGATGACCACACAGAAAACCTCACAGCAGACACTCATTAAAATGCACAGCATAATAAAAGAATTTACCTAGAGGAAGACAAAAGAATGGAAGCACGGTTAATAAAAAAGTGTCCTATTTCCAAAGAAACTAACAGGTGAGAAATTGCATTTTCACAAATGAGGTGACTGTTCCTTGACAAACAAGTTGAAACAGGTTTTAGTTGTACTTCATTTATAGCTGCCTTCAGATACTGTGTGTAGTTAACAAGCACAGGTTGCTTTGAAGGCTTTGCTTTTGGATTCTAGTTTTTTAAGGGGTTGGGGGTTTTCTGAATTAGGGATTTTGAGGGCTCGTCTTTGTTGGCATTATTCTAAGAACAGTAGTTTGGATTTCTATCCTTTTGTTTTTAATTAAGCTAAACATTGCCTCCTGTTAAATTTTTTCCAGTAAATCTAGGAGTGGAAGAAAAGAAAACCACACCCCAATCTAACATTGAAACATTTGTCTGCCCAAATATAGGCATTCATTTGGCTAAGTAAAGATGTCCTGTTTGCAATCAAAATCAGAGATGACAATGACAAGAGAAGTGGAAGGTGTGGGACAGGAAACCTTTGACAATCCATCACCATCTGCTCAAATTTCTCCACAAAAAAACCCTAAAATCTGTGCAACTGAACCTTGAGCAGACAGTATGAGAAGACTTTCAGATGCTTTAGAACAAAGATAAAAAACAGTGATTAAAATTCATTTTGAGTCCCAATACGCTCATTTTCAACTCACCAGTTTAAGCAAGTTTTGCAGAAACACTTGGCACAAAAACCTTTTAACCTGTTACAGATCAAGTGGGAGAAAAACTGTGGGTTTATCCCTGAAGCTGAGATTTCAAGTAGTTCCATACCAGGTGAGTGTAATAACACTATTTCAGATGAGCTTTATCAAGATAGCTTCAAGATTTACTTTCTCTTAAGGTGGCATCTAAATATTAAAAGAAAGTAAGCAGTACTGCAAAACAATGATTGCTTTGGGTTTCCTTCCCTGCCTGTAACATCCCTTTGGCACTAACACATCCCTTCCATTTTTAATTATCGATGCACTATTGCAGACACACCACAGATTAATGACTGGGGAGGAGTCCTTGTGAATCATGCCACGTACAACTGAGTTCCTCTTTCTTCCACTCTCAATGCCTGCCTCTAATGCTTGCTCAATTAGGTTTCCCTGTCAATACCCTAAGAAAATATGATGCACAGACTGAAGGTGATCTCAGTGATGATATCAATACTTTCAGTGTAATGAAAATGAGCAATGAACTACTCTAAAATTAATGTCACTTTTCTGGGAGAGTCTTTTTTTTTTGTTTGTTTGTTTGTTTTTGTATTTGTTTTTGTTTCTCCAAACTTTCTCCTTTCTTTTTGTATGCATAAGGTTTGGAGGCCAGGAGTTATTTCTTTCTTTTCTGATTCATGCAAGGCTCAGCTGGGACAGGAGCAGGGTTACAGGGCTGGCACAAAGGACCTGACCCAGGAAGGACCAAGCACACACAGAGATCTGAGGGGAAATCCCACAGCTCCATTCACACTGGAGAGATCTCTCCCTACTCCCAGCTCTGGCTGCATCCAAAGATCCAGATTTGCCTCTGGAGGAGCAAGAATCAAGCTGCAGACCACAACACCCCAAAAAAGCCTCAAAATCACAGCTGTGACAGAAGTCCCTTTGCTGCATCATTCAATTTTATAGGATCTTGAGTGCTGCTTCATTACATGTCCTAAATAGAGCTCTAATATTGAGATGTCTTGATTCATCTTTTATGTCTGGAGATGATCATACATTGCTTTAACCAGCCTTGCAAACTTGCTCCAACCTAAATAAAGAGCATGAGAAAGATCAAAGAAAGAGCAGAGTTTTTTGGTTGTTGAAAAAGAAAAAGACAACATGCTTCCAAAACATTTTTGGAAAAGGCGGAGTCTTCCCTGAATTTCAAAAGCAGTAATTATAGAGACATTGTTCAAGAGAGATAAAAATTATCTTTCAACAGAAGATTCTTAATCAAGACTGCAAGATTAAACTTTCTCCCTAAAAGAGGTGCTGTGCTGCAGTCATTGCTCACTGGGCATTTTTTTAAAAAAAAGTTATGAAATCCAGCTGTATTTTAGGTCAAGATGAAGTAAAACAGCTGAAAGTGATCCTTTCCTGCTTTCATACCTGGGTCTCCAAAATCTAGAAGCTTTTTATTTAGTTCACTTGGAATCAAATTATCAGGAAGCAATTAGCCTTCTTAAAATGGAAAAAGGCTACATCATGCTCACTTATTTTTAATACCTCTTATCACATACAACAGGGAATAGTCAGGATAAAGGGAGAGAAAGATCACTGCTCACAAAGAAAACCATTCATTAGGCAGATACACAATACACCTCAGAGAAACCCACTGTTACTGCCACCTCATATTGCTGAGCTCTGAATTTATACACACTGTTAAAAGGGAGGGGATTTTTGGAAATTGATGCCCTGCTAGTCTCCTTACAGCCTTGAGGTCTCCCAGAGCACAAAGGACCAGAATAACTGGATTACTCTACATCTTATTTTATATTGATGTGCCTTTGCAAGGCGGGACCTCTTCATCCTCGGCATTACAGAGACACAAAATAAAGGAGACACGCACAGATACTCAGAGATGGGACAACTAACATTGGCCTCTGGTGGCCTGTGCAGAAACTGGCCGGGCTCTGGAAATGGAAATTTCTGAGACAGAACCATGCCTTCCTTTGAGAAGAGCCTGGGGTGCCTGGGGCTGTGGTGTTAATTAACCACCTGGTACCTGGGACTGCGCAGCCCAAGAAACCCTGAGCTGGGGCTGGTTTTCCCAGGCACTGTTTAACCTCTCAGACCTTTTCCAGCCTCTCTCCCCACCCTGGTTTGCTGCAGGAGCAGCCAGTTCCCCCGGCTCTAAGGCATCAGGTGTACTTTCGCTCACAGAGTTGAGACACCTCACTCCGAATCAGGCAGCTCTGCTACAAAACCTTATAGGGCTGGGCTTTTGGGTGAGTTCTGCCATTTTCCTCTGTGATCTGAAATGCAGGGATGCAGCCAGCAGGGATCCTGAGCGTCCCTGCTCCCAGCAGTTGGATTCCTTTTCCAGGTGCCTCCCTGCCAGCTCACAAGGATGCCCCTCCTTCCCCAGGGGGCTGGGAACAGTACTGCCATCCCCTGTAGCGCCAGGACAGCCTCAGGGAACAAAAGCAAATGCTTACACAGCTTTCATGCCTAATTTTAGGTGGAGGGAGAGCTTGCACTAGGAATTAATCTACAGAGAACTGGGGAAAGTTTTTGGAACTCATCCGAATGCTCTGGAGAAACTGCTGGGAACACTCCCCGTTCTCTGACACTTCTGAATGGAAATGTCTTTGTCCTGTGCATCGCTTTCAACTCCCAGGTAAGCAGGCTTGCCCTGCTATTTTCATTGGGTCCATCTGGTGCAGTTACAGACCCCCGAGACCCCCTGTTTTATCAGGGGAACAAGAAGTCCCCATAAGCTGCCTCCTGCTAACCAGAGAGGAAGAAATTTGCCAAGGGTCCTTGTAAGCAATGCCCCAGTGCCTCCTGCCCAGAGCTTTGCAGGAGGTTGGATTTAGTCTATCTTTAGTGCACAGCAATGGCCAATGCCCTTGCTCGGTTCCCAACAGCTGGGCAAGAATTAGTCTCGCAATTTAGTATTTATTTCAGCCATGCCTCCCTTTAAAATAAGAGGCTGGTTCCTCTTTTGCAAAGATCAGGTGAGAACACAGTCAGACAGCGAGGGCTGGCTGGGACAGAGCTCCAGACCACCAGAGCGGCTCTCCTGGTGCATCTCTCAGACCAGCCACGTTTCCCTCATCCCCTCACTGCTGCAGGCACCGCTCGGCACCAGCACAGCCACCTGGCAGCTCACAGGAGACGCGCTGGGAGGCCAGATCCAGCACA
This sequence comes from Cettia cetti, assembly GCA_013401135.1. Classification (NCBI taxonomy): domain Eukaryota; kingdom Metazoa; phylum Chordata; class Aves; order Passeriformes; family Sylviidae; genus Cettia; species Cettia cetti. Next base: position 211,282 of record VZUI01087107.1, read on the forward strand.
TGGGCTTCCCAGGCACAGCTCGGATCAGGGGCATTCATCCTTCTGCTGCACTGACAACACCCAGCGGGCAGTCACACAACATCCCCATTGTTCATCCGGGAGAAAAAGCAACCTCAGAGCGGCCACAGAAGGAAAAAATGCGTGTGGGCACTCACAGCCCGACACGCGTTTTGTCTGGCCAGCGCCACTGCCAAGACAGACGTGGCACCTGGCCAGAAAGCCTCAGCACAGCCCCGGGACAGGCTGGGAGCTCCGGGATGAGGCGGCGGGAGCGGTCCCGGCGTTAGCGGCGGAGCGGGGCGGCGTCCGGGAGCGCATCCCATCCATCCCTCCCATCCATCCCTCCCATCCATCCCTCCCATCCATCCGGCACGGGCACACGGGGGAACGGCCCCGTCCGTCTGTCAGGCGCCCAGAGACGCGGCTGGGTGACAGGCAGGGCTGGGTGACAGGCAGGGCTGGCCAGCCTGACAGACCAGGCTTCCAGCACTTCATCAGGGCTGCTCTCAGAGCGCTGCCTAACAACTGTCAGAGCGGCACCGCTCCGCAGGAGTTATAAAGACGTTTTCAAAGGACAATAATGAAGTGGCTCTGTGGATTGCTAGGAAGAGCTCCACTCAGGCATGAGGGACTTGGCAGGGAATAAAGCATGGAGGCGAAAATACAAGAAGCAGGTGATGAAAATCAATCCCTTCCTCCTCCTCCTCCCGAGGAGTTCTCACCCTGAATTTTCAAGGAGATACCAAGTAGCTGAAGTGAGGGGCTGCTGACAGCAGAGGAACCCGTACATGGGGCATGCAGTTACCACAGAGCTGTTGGGCTACTGGACTGGTTTAGGTCCACTGGATTTTAACACTTCTGTTAGCACTTAATGTCAAAGGATGAGCACTGGATTGACAGGAGAAGTTCAGCCTGCACGGGTGCCTAATATCTGTGGGCTGCTAAAGCTGCCTTTACAAAATGGCCCAGAGGTTTTGTTCTCCCACATCTCAAAACCTCCCTCAAACAGCATTTGGAGATATTCCCAGCCTTCCTCACATTCCCAGTGAGTGAGCCCTCATCTTTGCCTGAGCTACACCACAGGCATGTCTGTGCCTAGGCAGCTCATGTGCCTTTCTGATCCTGCCTCGCTGCATCCCAAAAAACAGGATGATCTGGAAGGAGCACACCCATCACCTCACTGGTGTTCTGCAGGTCAGTGCCCAGGGCCTGCACCCTGGCCAGGTTCACCTCTGACTGCACAGCAAAATCCACAGAGTTTTGGTCCCATGGATGGGCAGCATGCAGTGGATGAGGAACTAAATCATGTTAGTGCCCCAGCAATACTCACAGTACAACCAAATAAAATAATAATAAAAATTAAAAAGTCAAGCCACAAACCACTATTTTCTGTATTGTCTAGGAAGGCAAATGCAGTGGCTGCAGACATAAACCCCTTCCCTGCACTCCCTGTGAGGAATGGGCTGGTACAGCTGACACTTCATTAGTCATCCATTAAATACTTTCTACTGTTACAGCCTAAGGTGAGCCAGAGTCAGTGATCTAGAGTTTAGCAGATTAAAAGCACTCTCAGTTCCTGTAACTATTCTGTCCTGCAGTAGTTTAATTTCTCTAGGCTATCATCAACACATAAACCATTTTTGTAATCATATTTGGTTCTTCTACTTTCTATATGCAAGCTTTCATATAAGTCTTGCTTTCATTCTCTTGACCATATCTTTTTTCAGGCTATTTTTTTTTTCCTTTTTTCTACATCTACTGAAGGAAAAAACATTTTGCAGGTGTATAACCAGCAACCCATAAATATTCTATACAAATGCACTTTATAATGTGAGTAATAAAAAAACAGCCCGGTCATGTCAAGCTGCTTTAGAGCTGTAAATGGATCAAAGTATTAAAACACTTACATGAACTTCAATATGTAAAGCTAGCCAAAATATTCAGTGAAAGAAAGCTTTTTCTGATAAATATTAGTTTGATGGAAATCTTACAGCAGTTTCAGTTGGGATTATAGGCTGGGGTTTTTTTTCCTACAAGTCTTGTCAAGAAGTGCCTGCCTAACTGTCTCTTCTGATTGAAGTTTTAATCCTCTTGAAATTCATGTACTGCTTCTGAAGGTAATTCAGCAACTGAGACTGCTCCACTGCTTCTCAGGGGAAAATAAGAGTCAGTCAGTCCATGACACCTTTCACAAAAAAAGTAGTATTTGCTTGCAGCAAAAAGATTACAAAGTAAAGATATGTGTGTTCATGTGTGTACACACACTATGGATATAAAGATATGTGTACTTACACAAACTATAAAAATATCTCATGAATAACTTGAAAGTCAAAACTAAATGTCTCCCTAAGAGTCTTGGTAGTCGAGGTTTAAGGTAGTCTGCTCTCAGATCCTGAGTGCATCACATAGTCCTAAAGGGTCTGTGCTTCCTGGTGACAAAAAGCTGAGCTTTCAGGCATTTTGAATAAAAAAGTAACTGTTTATGTGAGGAAAAAGTGCTCCAGAGCTGCCACTTGCTGTAAGGACGTGCAGAGAGGAGTTACTGTGCAGGAACACTGAGATGTGAAGCCAGGAATACACTGCCTGGCCACCCCATCTTGTAAGTTTTAACCACACAAAAAACCTGGAGATTTTGGACATTTGGAAGCATCACCTCACCCATGGGATGAGTGCCCTACTAGAGAAGAAACCCAGAGCTGTTCAAATTCCTGCATGAGGACTGCAATGACAGACTGACACAGTGATGTGCAGTCCCTTGACTCCCTCCACCCATATTTCAGCCCGTTCCAGAATAATTCTTCAACCAGTCTGTCTTTGGGAGAGGAAAAGCAGCCCATAAACACAAGATCAGTTTGGACCTAAATGGAAACCTAAAATAAAGATGGGGGAAGAGAACAGAGTGCACAAATCCACCTTACAGAAAGGAAATTAAATGAGAGTACGGAGCACTTAAGGGACCTGCCCCATCAGCAGAACTTGTCTGTGAATGACCTGGGAATTAAATCACACATTCAATCCTGTAAGCCACAAGCCATTCTCTTATTGAGACAGCCAGAATTCCTCTTAAGGAGAATGATGGATTTTCTGAACAGAAGCAGAACTCAGACATTTCTATGGATTAGATTAGTTCTGAATATCAGGGCCATATGATTAGATCCTTCCTAATGAGAATTTAACTGTTTAGAAAAGTTTTCTAAAAAAGTATGGTGGTATTCAATTCAAAGCAGATACAACAAAAGAATGTTTCTGACATCTAAAGCTCCCCTTGTGATGGCTTTGCCTTCCTTTTATTTTTCATAAGAGTTTTTGGAGTCTTCAAAGTTCTTAACCTCTAAACTTACTGGATTGTCTGCATTTGAACCTATCAACAAATGCTGACTGCAATTTTTTAGGGAGGGGGACAGAACGCCGTAGAATTGAAATAAGTTTGCTGTTATATAAGCATACATATTACTTACAGAAAACACTGTTATTATTTTGTATCTCATACAAACCTTAGTTACATTTCTCCAGTTTTATCACCTAACTCCAAAATTAGTAGAGAATTCCCTTATGTGGCTTTCATGTGAACTAGTAAGGGGAAATTAACTTTACAACAGCATTTAAAAGATAATCCAATTTTAAGCATTAACTTGGCCAATCCATCATATAAATTTTAGATTAATTGATACCAATTTACATATTAGTGTTTAATTCGGACTTGATGGCCTCCAGGGATGTTTCAGAATCTTGCCATGCTTCATTGGTCATATGCTGATATCCATGAATACAATCAGAATGAGTGTATAAACTTAACAATTGCAAAGCTGTGGCGTGGCAGGCAAACAGAAGTTGTTATAAATGGTTTGTACCAATTAAAAAAGTTCAGCCAGTTAACTAAATACCTGAGGCAATCTTTCAGCCTTCAAAATTGGAGAAAAGGTCTTTTTCAGCACCAAAGAGTAATTATATCCAGCCTGTGACTGGCAGTTGAGTCTACAGAAAGGTTAAGAAAGCCCTATAGGTCAGCATAGCCAAATAACACCGAGGTGCCTGCGCTGAGATAGCTTAGGAGAAAACAGTAATTGAGGAGCAGAAATGTCAACACTTCATCACAGTCCTTACCATTTTTACTGGCTTGGAAGAAAACATCTGATGCCCAGCTCACAAACAGCCCTTGCAAAACAGTACCAACTGTGTTTGGAAGTGATCTGGATGCTCCATTTTCCTGGGGAGCCTGCTTTTCCCAGCCTTCTGACTGCCGCAGTTACAGCACAAACTATTGAGGATGGAAAACTTGTGCAGCAAAGAGTTACTTCCCTGAATCCTCTCCATTTCTTGAGGCTCTAGTAACAGCTAAAAGCAGGTCTTAAAAGTCCTCAAGAAAATGATGGAGAGCTTAAGAAAAATATGTCTGGAGGCCATATGAATATTATTTATTAGTTTAGATTAAGCCTTATATATTGTCATATCATTGTCCCCTAGTTTTATACCAAAGGAAATGGCCATACACCCATATAAGATTTCAGAAAGAAGAGCTGTCCCATTGAGCAGGTGACAAAACCACAATCCCAGCCCCAGGATATTGCTGCCATCCCATCCAAGAGGAAGCAGTGGCTGGAGAAGAAAGGCAGTCACAGTAACTTAGACAACACTGTCCTAACCCTGCTCAGTAAGGGAATCAGAGCATGAAATATTCCCTCTCCCCTCTCATTACTTTTCTGTTCACAAAAGGGGACAAGTCTTGCTGTCCCACATGGGGCAAAATGGGAGAAGCATGGAGTGACTTAAAGCACAGCTTATGGCAGAATAAAAATGAAGAAACAGCTCTTTTGGCTCCAACAGCAGCAGTTAAGTTCAAAAATCTTCAGCATGCTCTCTGCACAAAGATGGCCACAGAATCACACCTCCTTCCTGAGCTCATGGAATACTTTCAGTCACAGAGAAAAAAAAAAAAAAAAAAAAAAAAGGGAAAGTAAAGGAAAATGTTACCATATCATTCTGAGAATTTAAGGACCTCTGTAAGACTGTCTGGAACAGAGAGCTCTACTGATTTATTGCTCTCAAAGCAGGCAGGGGAGAAGGCACCCTCATGTTAGATGAAGACATTAAGTGAGGAAATTACTCTTATAGGAGTGAATTAATTTTCATTGATCTAATTTCCTGACAGACATACCAGCAGTGAAGCATTTACTAACGGTGGGTTCCTCCTTTGTCAGGTATCCCCTCCTTATGCTTTTACTGCAGAAGCAGAAAAATAGAACTAAGGAACAGAGGAAATACTTAACATTTCTCTCAAATCACCAATTAGTGTTCCTCTGGGGTAAAAGCTGTCTCATGCTGTTCAGCCTTTAAGAAAAGATTTGCTGAATGCAAGTACAAGGATGGCATAATACAGAAATGCTGCTGGATTAAATTCCTTCCACAAAATATTGCATTTCTTTCTCTTTTATTTGTTGGTCCTTCTAATACACTTTGAGGGTAGCCCAGTGAGTTTCACTTCAATATCTAGTTGCAAAAGACTTCATGATCTTTACCACTCCTTACCTAAGGAAAATTTTTATCATATTTTTGCCCAAATAACAAAAATAGTTCTTTCCTGGCTATACATACAGATGTAAAAAAAAAAAATGGAGTTTGAGCAAAAATCCCAAGCCTTATTTAATAGATATAAAATTCACATGTCATATCTTGACCAAAAATAGGGTTGATATTCAATAGCAAACTTGTTAATTGCTATTTCCAACTAGGATCAGGTCCCCAGCTAGAGCATAGCAGAATTTGATCCATGAATAGAAATATTTGAAGGAAAGATTCAGCTCTCCTTACAAACAACCCTCAGATATAGCACAAACTCACTGTGCATAAGCAAAAGAAAAACTTTCCTTCAGTTTTAGGTTTTTATACCCATTGCTGCAGACACACAACATCAGAACAGAGGTTGATTTTAATTCCCTGGTCTTGGGAGTTAAAATAAAATAAAATCAAATCAGATGACTGGTTTATTTATTCATTGCATTTCTAGCTACCCTTTTTTAAAAGAAATATGTAAAATCTAGCTCAGGTACACACTCAGTATTGAGATACAAAAGGTTAATAACACTACATCATAGATTCTATTTTATATCACTGTTTTTGAACAACCATCCTTCTGGTGGAGGCACAAGGTTTGATCTTGGTTGAAAGCTTGGGTCTTGCTGAGCTTTCATTTTTTCCAGCCCTCTACAAATTTTTGGTATGATATTTTAATTGACTTCATTTCCCAGAGTCATGGAATCGTTTAGGTTTGAAAGACTTTTTTTGTTTAAATGAAATGCAGCCATGGAGCCCATTTATCCATGTGGATGCATGATGGTGACAACAATAATTTAGCATCACTGTGGCTGTACAAAAAATTTAAAAAATAACTTGCATTGTGTGTGAGGAACTGATGGAAAAATCTACATTAGCTGAAATGGGAAGGCTTCTACTTTCTGCATTTCCTCTCTGTGACATTGAACATTCCTGGTAATGCATTATTCCCCTCAGCCTTAGCCATTCCCATGCCCTGCCACAAGAAGAGCTGTCTGTCATAACTTCCCATTTATGCACACAGAATCTGGTCCCTACAAGTCCATTTCTAATTGTAATAATGGTCAAAATAAAGGTGCAAAGCTTTAGCAGCTGTGTCATCCACTGTCTTCTGCTCACAGAACATGCAAGGACAAGAATTGCCTGCCCTGTCTATATTGGCAATTCTGCTGCTGCCTGTGAAACAGGGTCACCAGGAAATTTCAGAAAAGAGAGAGCATTCCAGTGAGAAAAAAATCATGCCTCACGTAAATAACACCTGAACTTTCTACAATTTGAGAAATATCTAAAGAATTAAAGTTATTGACAAAACAGAGCCGCGTGTTGCCAGGGCACAAAAGGGCTTTTGAGGCTCTGGTTACTATCACAGTTTAAATCTGCATGCTCACAGGTCTGTTGAAGGGAGCCCTGCACCACAAATGCAAATATAACAGAGATTCAGCACTGAAAAGAATTCAAACATGTGCCCACCGTGGCAGTTCCTTATCCATGAAAAATAAATCGTTCTTTTCTAATTTATTCCTATGATACAACAATTAAAAGTTCATGTCTCTTCCCCACAGCACATGGATCTGGCAATAATTTATTCATGCTGTTTTGTATATGAGCGTGCAAGACATTTTAAATACTGTCAGATCACTTTCTATTCCCAATATCAGATGAACTTATGATATTTATTGTGCTCCCTCTTCCTAGCTGTGACATTTAAAACAAATCAGGACCTCTCTATTAGCCAGCAGCTCCAAGTCACCCAATCACAGAAGAAGAGTGGCTCGTGAAGCACAGCTCCCTTCCCATCACCTCCCAATCACTGCAAATAGCAAATTGCAGCACATCTGGGGAAACAGAGGCTTTCTTTTCAGCACACTCTTATACCAAGGAATCCAGATAGTGTGGAATGGTATTTGAGAAAATCAAGTCTTGTAAATCTCTATCCTTTGGAAAGAAAAACACGGTGTGCCATGGACTCCAGAACACATCACCTCCACATATCAAATCATTTCTGAGACACAAACATCAACAAGGCTGATGACAACTGCAAGAAGAAAGCTTGGAAGAAGCAAGAAGAAAGAAGGAACAAAAAACCAAAAGTGTTGTCAGGTCTAGAAGGAGACAAGAAGGTATTTTGGGAGCTAAAGAAACTTGGTTTTTCACTTTTAATTTAAGTAGGAGGGGAAGAGAGCTATCTCACTGCTTTTGTGTTTACTTCGGGTACCAAGACAAAGTTTGAAGTGATCCATACAAATTATGTGGGGTTTATTCATTAGAGGGGTTGTATTTGCAAATCAGGCATTGACATTCCACATGAACTTGAAAAATAGATCACACTTTTTCATAACTAAGCATTTTATATGTGGGGACTTGCTGAAATTCCACACATTTTCCTCTATATTATTCTAAAATGAAAGTTTTCCCTCATGAATACTTCTGAAAGCAACCTGCTGTCTGGAAAAATAATTAATGGAAATCCAAGTCACCAAGAAGTGTGGAAAGATGTTCAGAGAGTTCAGCACTGGAAAATCTTCCCGAGGCTGATCCACATTTTCACCTAACAACAGCAAACAAAGAATACTTGACTGGCCAGAAGGAAATCAGGAGTGTTGAATTATCACCTACTCACACATCACCTTGTACAGCAATAAAACAAATTAGGGTTGGTAAACAAAGGCTCCTGTGAGCACAACAATCAACTCAAGAAATGGCTTCATTCAGCATTAATGGGGACTCCATCCCTACATCAGAAAATACACTTATACTTGAAGAATGTCTTATTTCAGTGTCCTAAGAACCCTTCATAACAAATTGGCTAAAACGGCCACATCTGTCTTTACTACGAGATGCTTGAGGCAATTATTTTACTGCTTAACTCATCTCAAAACACGAAAAGAAAAAAAAAAGAAAAAAAAAAAGAAAAAGAAAAAAAGCAAAAAAAAAAAAGGCATGCCGTGTAGCAGATTTACTTGGGCATTAACTGATGCCCATTGAGAAGAGAATGAGGAGTTATACTTAACTCATTGGTGATAATTCTGGTCTCCAGCTCTCCACTGCCCTCAATCAAGAGCAATTCTGTTCAAGTTAGTCAAATGGACTGAGTTGAGATTGGTGTGAGATCAATATCGAGTTCAAGGACTAATGAAACCTAGGAGGGAGTTTTTGTATGGTCTTTTGTTTCAAGGAAGAAGGCCATAGGGGGAGAGGGAGTGGTTTATTGTCAGCATTTAAAACTTGGCTCAGGTTCAGTTCTTTCCCCATAAAATGCCAACAGGAAAATTGAAGCCTCAAAGTACCACCAGTTTGCCAGTGTTGTTATGGGGTCCTTGCTGAAATTTTGGGTTTTCTGTTGGGGGTGAATGGTTGTGCACTTATTTTTAGTAGAAATTCCAGAGTTTCATATTTTAGGATTTTAAAAAAAAGACATTTTAAGAAAACGTTGTCTAGCCTGAGGACTGATTTAAATACAGTATTGACAAAGCTTTTATTGCATAGCGTTGTATTTAAGATTTACCTCACTTCTCACTACCCCACTCTGATTTTTTTCAGTGATAAATTCAATTAACATCCTCAGGTTGAGTCTGTTTTGCCTGTGATGGTGTTTGGAGAGTGATGTCTCTTTGTCCTTAAACCATGAGGTTGTATTTTTTATATTTTCTTTCCCTTGTCCAGTTGCAGAGGGAAGGGACAGAGTGTGTTGTTTCTCTTTTGGGGGGCAGGTGGGGGGGAGGGTGTCTTTTTCTTGTTTTTGAATTTTTTTTAAGTGAATAGCTTGGTGCAATAGACACCTGCATTTTAAAACCCTACGTGAGCATACATTTACTCCTCAAAATCGTGACACCCGCTAACAAATTTCCAGGCTGACATTTTCAGAGAATACTTGTGCATGTTAAAGCCAGCCCTTGAAGAAACTGAAATTTCAAACAGGCTAGAGAGTTTTTGTTTGCTCTTTAAATAAAATTCAATTTTAGCAAAAATACATTTGCACTCATCACAGAGGTATCACACAAATTTTACCCTTTGCCTACAAACATTATGGACTCCACTGTCCTCTGCATGGAACTGTAATTTAGTGTACAAATTACAATGATACATAAAACACTAACATTTATGCTAAGTGTATGCATAATCTCTGGCAAAAGTATATACTGATATAGACAGTAAAAAGCAAATTAAAATGTTTCATTTTTGTCTTTTAAAACACTTGAAAACACAGATAAAATAACACTGCCTGCAATAATCAAGCAACAATTTAGAAAAATCCTTCTGAAGGTGATCTGTGGTGATCACTTCATGATCACTGCACACCTCTCAGAAAAAGCTCACTTCTCACAGCACGAGCCTCCTGTTTCATTTTTCAGCTTTGGAAGGACACACACATCTGAAAGCTGAATTTGCTCTGGTAAACCAACAACCAAACCACAAAAAAGCCTCCCCCACCAAAAAAACCCAACCGAAAAAAAACCCAAACCAAAAAAAAAAAACCACAACCCAAAACTTTATATCAAACTCAGTGTGAAGAAGATTGAGATATACATGTTAACATGGAAATGTTATTTGTTTAAGCAGTCCTGGGGATATTCACATGCTTGCAATCATGTTCATTGAAGTGGTTTGACAAACCAGGCTGTGCTTCCAGCATGGGAAGTCTGACATGATTGTGCTTATAGAGACAATTGCTGGCATGTGCAGAAATTCCTCATGGCTGCTAGACAGAGTCCAGTTTTCCTTGCAGTGGTGTCTCCGAAATATCCTGAGATTACCAGAGTAAACTGGCATTTATCCTCACAGAGCTGTTATTAAGGCCTGGTTTGCATCTCTCGCCCTTGCACAGAGTGGGATCAACAGGTTTTGTTGGTTTTTTTGGTTGGTTTTTTTTTTTTTTACTTTCAAGGGAATAGCTTGTGGAAGATAAATATTGGACAAACACAGGCACAAACAACTTCTTTGCAGTGCACATATATAGTTATATTCACATTCATATACATGATATCCAAAAAAACAAATTGCTTGTTCCTTGCTTCCCCATAAAAGAAAACCCTGTACTCTCAATATCAAAATTCTCCATATGGGAATTTTCTTACTGGTCTCCTACTTCCAAGGCAATGGTGCCTGCACTAAGGTATATCCTTCAAAACTAGGAGGCAACACTGAGAAAAGAAGGCAGAGAACAAAACTGCTTGTCTATTGAAACATTCCTGCATTCTTT
>VZUI01087110.1:0-49544 GCA_013401135.1 Cettia cetti
CTCTCCTCTCCTCTCCTCTCCTCTCCTCTCCTCTCCTCTCCTCTCCTCTCCTCTCCTCTCCTCTCCTCTCCTTTCTCGAGATTTAAAAGTCATTTTCATGTGAATGCACCAAAATCTCCACCTCATCTAAGGAAAAGAAAAAAAACCCACAAGACTGAGTGAGACACTTACTGTCTGTACAAACTTGGCTTGGCATTCATCATACTTTCTTTGTTATGGAAAATAGAACCTTTTTGTGAAATGATCTTATCTTGTGGAGAAGTGTACTCTGTTGCAGTCATTACTCTCTCGGACTTAAAATTCATGACTTCCAGATTTCTCATGAGTGTATTTATTTAGTTCAGGACTGAGATTTTAGAAGAGATTGGGGTGGGGGGGTTTTGTTTGGGTGGTTTTTTTGGTTTTTTTTTGGTTTTGTGGGAGGTTTTTTTGTTGGTTGGTTTTTGAGAGCTCTAGCAGTCCCAGTCATTAGAACAGTCTTATTTCTACTGATCATTTGGCTTACTATCAAAAACAAGAAGCAGAATAAACCCCCTATGTTTCATAATACTTGAAGTGTTTTTTCAAAATACCCTGACACGGAGCATAATTTTTTCCTTTTTTAATATCTAAATCTGCTTTATTTATGTCACTTCTTAAAGTTAGCAGAACTTCAGCAGAGCATTGGACATCAGAAAGCTTAGGCAGTGATGCCAATCACATTACATATAATGTACTATATTCTTTATATTTTTCTTTCTGTGCTATCTTCTTAGATGTTGTAATTAAAGACATCATGAGGTCATACTTTTTCTACTACCCATTCCCTTTTCCCTCTTTCATTTCCCCAGGGAAGAAAATTCTGAAGTAGAGGTTGAATAAATGGTTTCAGTATTACAGAAAATATAAGCCAAAGTTGTTTCCTTAATAAATATAATTAGGTGTATATATTGCATTTTCAAGAGCTAGTACTGATGTTGGGACCAGCTCCTTAAATAAAATAGGACCTCTGTAGTCTCTGGAGAGAACATGCATAAAGCAAAGTAAATGATTTTCTGTCAACACTAAGTAGACAGGTGCTTACATTGAACAGCATTCTAATATGTCTCTGAATATTTATGTCTTCTTTTTCAAATGCATTGCCCATGAATGTCACAGCTGTCAAACGTCTGTATACATGAAGATAAAAAATGAAATTAATAAAAGGCAGATCAACATTTCATTTGTTTAGGCCAGTTTTTCATACAGCATTTTACAGAGGTTAGTGATGTTGAGATGCTTGGGTATACTGGCATATTCTAAGGGCTGAGTGAAATGCAGAGCATTTACTTGTATCTTGTGTAGGCCTGGGTATGCTTCCCATCATTTAACCTAGACATCATTGGTGAAAATAATGACTCAAAGTTTGAAAAGGTTGTACCTTTATCCTCTGTCCATTTTCTTCACAGATGGGGACCCTGGAAAGTTTTGGCAGCTCAGTACTTCAATAAGTTGAAGGTTTTTTTATTGGAACAAATTCTGAATCAAGCTCTGCAACATGCAAGGACAGGTGAACCACCACTGCTGCCTAGAAGCAGTTAATGGAGTATAAATTCAGTTTCAAATTAGTTCCAAAAATGTGAAGACTATACATATTAATGTAAACTTACCATTCATGGCTAACTGTGAAGATGCATCAATGCATCTTTGTAAAAATCTGAAAGATCTTCATGATAGCATGACTTTCATTTTATACAGAATGGTACTGAGGGAATGAGAGGAAAAACCGCAAATGGGCATAGATCAGCATTATTCACCTTGTATGCAAATAAAGTAGATTATATATGAGTGATGCTTCGCATTGACACACTTCAAATGCTCCTCAAGTTTAGTGGTGCTTTCACTGCAGGCCAGTTGGCATTCCCACACTCAAATGTAGTTGCCAGAGGTTGGATACTGCCAGAGGCTGGATACTGGCTCCTTTTTGTCTATATAGCTTGCTAATTATTTTGTTGTAAGGTTTCAAGTTACCTTTGAAAGCCCCAAGACTTTCTTACCATCTCCCTCATGAGCTTAGTAGACAGACCAGTTTCCAGCAAAAACAATTAAACATATCATTCAAACTGAGTTATTCAAGCTATTGCACTACAAAGAACAATGGACAATGTTCTCAAAAATTTAAATGACGCACAGAGGTTTGTAGCATTACTGTGAAAGGAACAGCTTGGAATCATATAATCAGAGAAGGGCTTGGGCTGGAAAGGACCCTAAAGTTCATCTACATCCAATCCCCCTGTCACGAGCAGGGAGATTGGATGTAGCTTCAAAATTTTTTCTCGGTATAGCTGTTCATACTAATGTTAGGTTTCCCAAATGTCCAGAGTTTCTTTGATACATGGATATCCAACATTCTGGAGCCTCTGTACAAGAGAAAGTGCAGCTAGAATTTCTGCGGGCAGGCATGTGCTTGAAGCGCAGCCACAATAACATGAAGCACACAGCCATAACAAAACCTATATTATGCTTTCATCATAAATTTTCTGTCAGACAGACACTAAACTGCTCCTTGGCAGCTCTTATCCCTCTCAGAAAATTTGTCCTAAGCAATCATCAGCAGAGGAGACAGCACGCAGAACTGAGTAAACCAGTACAGAAAAACAGGACTGAGGACATTAGGGCCCATGAAGTGGGTGCAGTTGGCTATGAGACGAACAGATGCTTGAGGGAAACTAGCAATAAGTCAAAAACAATGTTTCATAAAAGCATATCTCCCAACAGATTCCAGTAAAATATGGGTCTGTTTTTCCTGCAAGCTGTATATGGAAATAGCTGAAAATCTTTAGATCTTGCATGCATTTTCCATAGAGACACAAGGCTGGCTCTCCATTACAGCTACAGATCCTAGGAGGAGATGATATTTGGAAACATCTACATCACAAACTGGTTTCCAAATTAGGTTAGCATTTTTACTCTTCATTTCCAGAAAACAGGTAGAAGAGTCCTTTAATCCTCCTTAACAACTGCTTATCTGAAAATAGAATATATATTTGTGATTTCAGGATACAACTAACATTTGTTTCAGCTTTGAAAGGCTCAGAAGATGGAGATTGTTTTAGGTTTAGCTAGTTACTAGAAATAATTTAGAAGACACTTATCTCTTGAAGATATAAGCATGGAAATACTGTACTGTTTGGCTCTTTCTGGGCCTTAAAATGTGTTGTTACTTTTGCTGTTGGCAAACAAGGCCACTGCAGAAATGCATAAAACTGAGAACAGAAGATACATTTAGTTGGTAAGAATCTGAGGTTTCTTTTATCCCAATTAGTGTTATAATTTAGAAAATAAAAATGAATTGGTGTCATCAATAAGACAACATATACAGAAACAAGAGGAAAAAAATCCATTCTGAAACTATGTATGCCACAATAAATCTCTTCATCTAGAATTAAAGAATGTTTTTTAACAGGAGCTTCTTTAAAACTTTTGAATTGATTTCACTTTGGGCTTGTTCAATCAAAATCTTTTCTTTAGTCATGTACGTTTGATGTACATGTCTCCTGTGGTTACATTTCAAGATATTTAGGATATTTTGTGAAGTCAGATTACTATTATTTGGACTAGATGTATCACATTAGCAACATAGCATAGAACCCCCATGGCTTCACTGTTAAGAAATGGACATTTCCTGTAACATTGAGATAACACATATAGTTTCAGAAATAGACCACATTTGCAGCATTGCCATGTGAAACTTCTGTGTTTTTATCTTTGGGAATTACTATGGTTCTTGCCTGAAAATAAGTATAGAGATCTGTAGGCTACTGAACTCAGACTCAAAGGCATAACTAAAGGAAAAATATCTCGATAAGAAAGGATGAGCCTCACAATTGAAAAATACTTTGAATAAAAATGCTGCTAGCTTTCAAAGAAGATATTCCCTACAATATCTTGAGGTATGTGCCATAATTTGCCTTTTCTCTGTAACTTATCCTTATTGTACCTAGCCAATTTTTCATTGAGATCAGATCAGATCAGAGATAAGTGCTGCCTTAGGTTGCAACTTACTTGAAGTAAGTTTCAAGTTCCTATGTGTCTGATTTCCTTTGCTCTCAACACACATGAAAATAGGTTCTGACATTTTAAATGCAAATTTCTTTTTGTTTTTAAAATGTTGACTTTCTGAGTGTCATTTAAAGGAGAAAGAACTATTTACTGATTTGCTTTCCATATGTTTTAGATGAAATCTGTTCTACAAGGTAGTACTGTGATGAGTTGTTTCTCGGTGCTGAGAACTAGGGCTGGATATCTCCAGAGTAGCAGTTTATTTTTCCTTCTGGCCACAGTAACTCTGGGCCTCCAGAAGGGTAAATCTGGGATTGTTGAATCCCCTAAGCATCTCCCTACTCTCACTGACATCAGGATGCTCTGCAGCAGTAACCACATCTTGTATATCAACAGGATGGAGGCAAGTTTGTCTGTACTGGAGTGATACTTTGCTATTAGCTTTAAAGGATTTTGTACATTTAAGCCGTGTGGGTAACTCCAGCTAACTGTTTAGGCTCAATTTAAATATTTGTGCGTCAGACAACTTAGGGGTTTCAGGCCTCGACTACCACCAGTGTAGGGGAGATGGTGCCACATTTCAACTGGGCTACAGTGCAAACCCTGAGTCGCCTCCCAGATTACTTCTCAGTCCCTTCCAATATATTGCCACTGACACAAAAAAATACCAAATAATCCATTGAGAATATTTCTTTGTCTAATGAAATCATATCTAGGTTGAAATTCCATTAATTTAAATAATTGATTCATTGTTAATTCCAAATATGCTGGTCACAAAAGTTTCAGTGGACCATAAAATTGAAAAGGGATCATTTGGGTCAAACATTATGTTTAACTTAACAATAAAATAATTGTTTAAATTATATTTCTTTTTAGACCAATTTTATTTTCCAAATAACTGGGAAACAATGAGGCTCATTTTGTTTCCATGATTCTGTTCCTTAAGCAACCATTATGGATTAAAAGTCCTTGTCACTAGCTCTATTTAGAACATAAGTCCTGTTAATAGAGAAACCTTTGGTAGTTCTGGACAGGATGTGAAAGAATGATGATGAAAGTAATTGAAACTTCAAGGAGGGAGAGAGTAAGTAACAATGTAATTACATGAATTGGAATTATTCCAGGTCGCTAGAGCTAGAAAATGCCAAAATGCTACTTAGCAAGATATTTCTATTAAAAAATTATAAAAGTTTCTACAGTTGTACAGCAACAAATCTTCAGTCTTTAGCATTCACTCTAACTGACCTTCTGTTCCCACCTGGGCTAAGTAACTTCCCCCTCCTTCAAAGGAATGCTTTAAACTAGCCTATTCCCGAAAGAGAACAATGCCTTTTCCTGGAAGTCTTCAGCCATTTTCACCACCACATTGACTTTCCTGTTTAGAAACAGGTCCCCAGTGGGCACAAATTCCTCCACATTAAAATCCCACCTAATTTTGTTTCCAGTTTTCAAGAAAAATACATACATTCAGTGTATTTCCACCTATAGTGCTTTTATAGTAAAACTTTATTATACAGCCTAAAGATATATTGGACCAATTACAATCAACCATTATATGGTAATGTTACAATAATATTGCAACCTATTATATTATATTAATTACACAAATAACTCTCTACTGGCACAATCTCTTCCTTAATGTGTTTTTTCCTACTGGTGTTTACTAAGTTCTAGAAGTTCCAAATCTATTGCAAACTCTAGAGTAAATTACATCCATGCTTATGTTTATAGTACAGTACGTAATACTTTTGTGTATAAATACACAACACGTATTGTAACACATAAAAAGCAATTCTTTTATTTCACTCATTGCTCAGTACTATATGGAAACTGTTGTGGTGGTACAGTGCATATTTCAGATCAGAGAAAACAGGATCTTCACTGATCTGAAGATATAAAAAACTACTACCTCCATCTCTATTGTTATAAAAGGAATTGTGATAATATCATGAAAATACACAGGTAAGACAGATTTGTAAGATGATCCCTTAGCAAGTATGAAGAGGCATAGAACATTTTAGTGTAAGCTATTTTACACTCATTCTTCTAGGGAGAGGGACAATAATTTAATGTCAAAAATCAATTTACTGTGATTTAGGTACTTGGGTTGTTTTAGAGAAAAAACAAAGGTAATAAATCACATTTCCCATTTTCCAGGAATATCTTTGATTTAATTTTCCAATTAAAATCTACATATTTGCTAACTCTGCTATGGGACTGGGCTTACTTCATTCCAAGCAATAACAGTTAGGGTGTGATTGAGTCAGGTGTCTTAGAAAACCCATTTAAAAACATTTAAATTTAAATATTCAAAATTCCAAGGCTATAGGTCTTCCTGAAAGTGTAGCACGTGATACCTTAAATTGCATTTGTTCTAAGCCTGAGGAGCTACAGTTTTAATAGAAAATATGAAAGATGAAAACTGTTGATTTTGTCAACAGCTACCTTTTGTTTGCAGACAAAGTTATATATATATATATTAAAAAAGCATAGAAGAAATTCTATAATTCCTCTGAGAAATAGTCCTTGCATTGTCATCAACTTTTACAGGTTAATCAAATAGACAACATTGTTTAGCCAAATAAATGTAAAATATCTCAACCATCTGTCGATTCTAGTGTTAAAGTACACAAAGAGAAATAGAAAAACAAGAGCAGCCGAAAAAAGGAGTTAAGTTTTTACTGATGACCAGGTTTTTGATTTCAATCTGCAAATGTGCAACCTCATAAAATTATTCAAATAATGCCTAGCTACTACTTCTTATTAAGAAAGTGGAATGATGGCTCTGACGAAACAAGCAGGTTGTTTGATGTTGGTAGCAAAAGAGAATTGTCAAGGCTTTCTTAGTCTTGGCTTGTATTTAACACTACTAAGCTGGTTTATACGGTACTTGGTTCATTGGAGACACTATCTATTTTACAACATCATAGTAAATGAAGAGAATGTGAAGAGTAATGTTTTTTGAATTTTGTGTGATTGTACTTCGTATAAATAGCCTGGTTATCTCATAGTTATTGCTCATTTTAGTGATCAAATAAGTATTTTTGCAATATTAAAACTGGCTGTAGTTTTCCAGGTTGTGCAGAAGCTGCTGCATACTGCTGAAAAATTAGACATCTATTTTTCCTAAAATTTCCTAAAACCAAATTCTTTCTTGTTATTCTTTTGTTAATTGCAATTATTTTGAAATTGCACTTGTAATACCTTTATTCAATTTCACATACTGCCTTTGCCATTGTACTATGTACATCCACTTTTGAAAACTAATGACCTGAGTTAACATGGACAAGATCTAAATGTCTGGTTCCAGGAAAGATGAATATCTAAATATTTGAATTTGCAGTTAGGAAATCGCTATACCAGCATGTCTGTGAGATACTGCAATCAATGCACAGTAAAACTCACAGATTCTAATTTTTGGGGCTAGGGGAAGGAAAAAAAGAATAACATTTTTTAAAAGGGTCATGAAACATGAACACAAAGTTTATGCTCTCCTCTCACTAAACCCCACAGATATATTGAAGTTTTCTGTTTGTTTGTTTGTTTGTTTGTTTGTTTGTTTGTTTGTTTGTTTAGAAATGAATGTAATTTGCTTTTTCCCAAGCTCTGGCTCGGGCATTGCCATATTTTATCTCTGCTTTTCTGAATGCTTCCCTTTCTCCCACTGAACAATTTTTGTTATTTAAGGGAAGACACTGGAACACACTCTGTTGTAGTTCTGTAATATTTCAGCAAAGCTGTTTGGATTTTAATTGATTTACTGTAAGTGGTTTTGGGTTTATATTGTTGGTGCTTTGACATGCAAAATCTTCATGTAGAGGATGTTTTTATGTGTTCATGTGACTGATTTCCCACTACAGTTTTAAATTTTATGAGTTGTTACAGAACCTTACTTATCCATATCCTGGGAATGTGTCATATAAATACTTTTATTGGTCTGAGTTTTTGTGCCCAATTAAAGATACTCTCAAAGGCTGGAGAAATTATTATCAAAGTCCATGGATAATGGCTTCTAAATGAGCTGCTAAGAAGACACTTGACCAATTTCACTGGATTTAAGAGATATTCACCACAAATTTTCTAGAAAGTATTTTACACTTTTAGGATAGGAGATATGTACTGCACTGAAGAGGAAAAGCATTTCATAAAATTTAAGTAAATTTGAATAATCATTGAGCAAGAAGAGGTTGTTTTCTAATAAATAAAAAGAAAAATCATGTAGGATGCTCTGAAAAATGGATGAATAACTCAGTTAATGAAAATATAGTCTAGAATAAACCTACTTCAGATTACAACCCTTTTCAATATTTTGCAGAACTAAAGATATCTGAATAGTTAGAATGAGATCTGTTTTCTGACAAAGGGGAGTAATTTTGACTTAAAACCAGAAAAGTCTTTGTAGATGAGAAAATTTCTCATCAGCTTAAAAATGGGGAAAGGATTATTTTTCCGAAATTGATGTTTGACTGAGAGGAAAATGTTACAAAATTGCTTTTTTAGTTATTTGCTGTCAAATGTTGTATGTATTAGCTTGTTTTGCAGAGTGCAGCCATCTGAATGCTTATTCAAGTAACATAAGGACTTGTCATAACTGTGTTTGTACAGCACTTTTGGAAAAAGATTGACATTACACTGCTTTAAGTTAACTAAAGTTCTAGGATTTGTCTCCATATATTACAAAGAGAAATAATTAATCTAAAGGGAGAATTCTTGAAGGATCTTAATATAGAAGTAATGAGAGCAGCCAATAGTTACATGCACGAAGTACAAGAAAGCAAAGAGTATCAAAAGACCTGATCAAAAGCACGTCTGAGTCAGTAGACAGATAATTATTACCTTTAATAAATTAGAAATATGCCCCTATCTGTATGTAATATAGATATCTTCCTGTTTCAAGCTCATTCAATAAACTGGCTTTATGAAAAGAAATGTAGTATGTGTAATACTAAATATTGTGCTAGATGTTCGTTTTTCTGGTGATATCAGAAATTTTCGAATACAGTTGGAAATGAAATAACATTTTGAAAAAGTAAAATTCTCCAAATGTCTTCAAAATCGCATAGGCTTTAATTCAGTGATATTATTTCTCAATTTACCTGTAATATGCCTTCCATTTTTAAATTTCCTTCTTTATTATGTTCATTTTTTCCAGAGTTCAGGAAAGGTACTACCTTGTCTCTATTGCCTTGTAATTAGTGGTCTTTCTTCCCATTAGGATCTACTTATGTACAGGAAGATGCCCTATCCTCTTCTCTGCATTCCCCTAAAAGACGGGAAAAATCTATCTTTGGGGAATTTAGTGAAAAAGACATGGCTAAAATGAACATATTAAAAAACAGTCCTGCTTTGAAGTTTTGTTTGTTTACTCACCTTTTTTTTCCATGGTATTGTCTTTGTGTTCTACCATCAGACATTATCTATAGCAAAATCACGGTAGTGATTTTTCTCTGGCAACTTTCAGTCTTTTTATTTGCTAATAGCTATCACTGTTCACGTTGTTCAACACACACTATTTAATTAGTTCTATAACAATGATTTCATATTTGTAAATTAAATCTGAATTTCTATTATGTAGCTGATTTTTTTTATTCAATATGCTATGGAAAAAATGTGTATTTTAATATTAGGTTTTTCAAGTCTGTGATGATATCTAGTGTATCATTTTCAATGATTTTTGTAATGAAATTAGAATGTCTTCTCAAGCAACCTTTGCGGTTCTTTAAATGTAGCATATTTACCATTTTAAAAAAATTACCTTGTAGTATCATATATATGTATTCATTATCCTTGTTACACTACATTCTGCTTTCTCTCCATTTACTTGTGTGTGTGTGTATGCGCACCACAGTGTTACTACCAAATAATTTTTATACTCTAAAGAGCATCCATCTGCCATATATCCTCTAAGAAACTTAACAGTCAAGTCTTCAAAGATCTCTAATGAATTATTAAAGCAATTATTCATGTGAGTCAATAAACTCTCTTATAAATATGTGTGGCCCACTTGCATTGTAAGTTTGAAGAAGTTGCTTTACAAATAATTTACATATATTCAAATTGGGAGAAACAAGAACAAACATTATAAATGGGTTACCATATTAAATCTGTACACCAAACCAGTGTTTCCAACCTTGAACTCCAAATTATTCATTTTGCTTGCTAATAATTATATACATAATGTAATTTCTAAGAGACCAGTTCAGTTTATCTTACTCCAAAATACTTTTTAAAAATTAATGATCAATAAAATCTAGTAAGTGGTTCACTAAGAATTTTAGGAGGACTCTACTAAAAATAAACACATTTTTATTTATTATCTCAACACCTGACATAAACAAGTGCTTTGAATGTTTGTGAACCATATACTTTTTTTTGAGAACAGCAAAAAGTTAAATAAAATAAATTTGTGTAGCTTGCCTAAGAAAAGCTACATAAAATAAATACCGAAGTAGTAACTAGAACTCAGCATTTTGTCAACTTTATTATATTTAGTCCATTAGAGCATAAAACTATTTTAACTATAATGAACAGACTTACACTTAGGAGTTACCAAAATAAATTCTGTTTCATTATCCAGTGTTTGGTAATAGAAATGAGGCATTACCTAGGAGCTTATATTCTTCGGTTTGTTAAAGACTAGTGTTCACTTAACAATTACTGAGAGATCAGTCACACCTCATGGTTCTCTGAAATCTGTTAGTTCCTTATCAAATTGTGAAACTTTATTCTAGTCTTGAACATTTTCCATTTCTTAGTTCCAATGGCAAAAAGTTAATAAGTCTAGTAATCATCTTTAAAAACAATTTTCTGAAATTATAGTAACTAGTGAAATGGAGACTGATGACTCGTCACCATTTTTTTTATTCTTAGAATTCTAAAGTTGTCATTTTATTTAGCCAAATAATAAGCTCTTTATGTCCAACTGGTTTCAGTGGGATTTATGTCTTCTGGAAAAGTGGCCTCATGTACGTGACTTCCAAGTATATGAATTGTAGTCATAGTAAAAACATCTCCATAATGGAAGATAGATTAAGGGGTTATAAAGAAATGCATTTGTTGAAGTCCTTAACAATGTGAAGCCAAAGGGAAAAATCAGCTTTTAAAAAGTTACCACTTTTAGAAAGATAAATCCTGTTTCATCATGTAACATATCTTGCATAAAAACAAGATTATGCAAGAGCAATCATCTAATTTGAAAAATTTTATGTAGTTGAGCATTAAATTTAAATTTAAAAAACAACCCATTTCCTGCAAGAGAAGTACTCATGGTGACATCTACAGATAGCATTGAAACATCGGGTGCTGTTCCCTGGAGAACCCAGGATGAAAAACCATTCAAGTGACTAGCTGTCTAAACTGTGCACTTTACAGTCCTTAAAAAGTGTTAAATACCATACAGACAAGGTCTTTCCATAAATAAGTTAATGAAAGTATTTTGTCTCTGCTATTAACCCAAAGACTATAAAATTTCAGCTGAGCAGTGCAATCCTACTTAGAGGAGAGGTGCTTTGAGCTTCTTCTTTCCTCTCAACACAAGACCAGGACACTGTTTCTTTAAGAGTGCTGAGTGTCTTTTTTGGGTCACGGAAAAGGCTTTCCCTTTGGACCATAATGAAGAGACAGGGAGACAGAGCACCTAGTGGAGACAAAGGCAGATTTACGCCTCACCAGTGGCAGCTGGCAGCCAGAGCAGCTGCAGCACCCGTTAGCAAGGCTCTATTTTCAGACTTGGCAAGGGATGCAGGATTATGCCCACCAGGAGTGAATTACAGCCCTGGAGCCACTCTTCCTGATCAGGGGAGGGCAATGAGTGATGCTGAGATAGCTCTGTGATAGCTCATACTTTAGTGGGCTTTCTAGATCTCCCTTCAAGGCAGGGTCCTTGCTTGATTTCAGATTTGAGTCAGGTTCCTCCAGGCAGGGACAAAATGAGCAAGAGGCATCTCTGGAGTGCCATGGCTGAGCTTAAGCCATGTTTTTGATATAGTGGGATTTGTCTTTGTTTGGGGTTTTTTGGTGGTTTGTTGTTTTGGGTTTTTTAATATATTTTTTGCATATTTGACATAAGTACACTACACCCTCCTAGATTTCCTGTTAGAGGTAAAATAGAGAAAAAAAGTCTGGAGGTGCTGGGTAATGAGCAAACTCTGTTTCCCTTGTGCTCTTTGGTAAAGAGAGAGGATGGGATGGTCTCTGTTTTATACTTGGGAGCCCTATGACCTCTGGCTACTGGAGTACATTACAATATCCTGACCATTAACTTTTAATGACGCACACCATATTGGCCGTGAGGTGTGTAGAGTCAGATGTACTATACTCCACCCTCCAAAATTTTTTTCTTCTGTTCTTAATTTTTTTTAAATAGGAGAAATTCAGACAGGTAATTCAAATCTCCCTCCTTCATCCAGATCCAGTCTGGCAGAATTTAAACAAATTAATTAGCAGAAAATTTTGACACATAGGTAGACAGGACATGTATCATAGAATTTGGATAGATTCTTTGACAAAGTGTTTTCTTGCAGGTACTCACAAAAGCCTTCTGACTTTCTCTGGGTTTCAAATCCCTCTAAACTGCTATGCAGGATTATGGCTGTATGATGACAGTCTCCTAAGCTTTCTCTTCTAGCTTGTGGCCAGGTCCATCCTAAGCACAGAAGCTATAGCTATGTGTATTTTAGGTGGCTCACAAGAATTGTAATAAACCCTTTGAAGGCTGTTTTCAAACCTGTAAATAAATTCATATCTAGAGCATTTCTATACAAATGTACCAAATAATGTTTCACAACCATTGATCATGCTGTTATTTGAAACAGACTTTTTAAGAAGAAACAAGGCTGAAATTACCAGAAACTATAGAGAAATAGCCACTAAGTAGAAGTATATGTTTCCAATTAGTACTTTATTGCCTTTCAAAATGGATGTGCAGTGCTTACTAATTTTCTGGCTTTTTTTTTTTTAAGAGATAATATCAGTGTTCACTGCTCTAAGAATTTTGCTAGGTTAGATGAAAATCTTTAATCAGAAATAATAACATTACCGATTTTGTACAATACATTATTCACTGCAATTTATTTGCAGGTCTGTTGTACATTGCCTGACTATGGAAGGCCAGATAAGATAGGCCAAAAAATAAAAATATATGCTGGCAGAAATCTGCATGGCTCAAAGGTTTTACCACATGAATTACAGAGCCAACTAGACAACTTGATGGTGTTTCCAGCTACTTTGGACATCTCCACATGACCCATATCTGCAACTAACAGTAACCCTATTTCAGCAAAACATATTCACTCAGAATCTATGCACTTCCACAGAAAAATCTAAACATATGTGAACAGTCATGTGTTTATAAAACTAGTGATTTCCTGCCTATTAAATCATTCCATGGAAGAATTCTGAATTAGAAAATATTTAAATTATTATATGGAAAACATTTTCTTGTTTTCTACAATGTTTGTTGTAGGAAGATATATGCAGAAAGCCCTGATATTTATCTTTTATTTGAGAATATTTTATGGATGTTCATGGGCAAAAAATCCTCATCACTTACCTACTTTTCATTATAAAGCTAGATAACCAACCAAATACTATATTTTTTTCTGGGATTTATATTGATTCACCCTGCTGTGAATACAAATTATATGATATGACACCAAGATAATAAGACAAAAAAAGAAAAAAAGGGAGGGAAAATTTCTTTGTTTGCAAATCTGGAGCATTAATTGTGTTCCTGTGAGGCAATCTGGATGAAGCTTCTGGTAAGCAAATTAGATATAAACTGAAGGTGAGGGCAAAAGGGTCGCCACAGCAAGGGAGCATCGAGTGACAGGCACTGGGACCTCCGATGCACGGCTTGTAGAGCAGATGTTCACAAGGATGCAGTGATTATTGAACTGGTAATAAAAAAGCATCAGCTTACAGGCAGCCACGATGGATGCTGGTAATTATAAAGCATCCCCTGGGAGGAAAATGACACAAGTCAGCCGCATCTCTGCAATCACAGGGGCATAATTAAAGCTCTAGTAACAGTTGTTAATAGGGTGCAAATAAAACAGGGGGAAAATTTGAACACAGTCTTTTTCTTTTTTAAAGAGACGGCAAAGGACAATGTAATTACAGAGACTGCATGGTTTTTAATTTCACGATACAGTAAAACAAAGACCTTTAGTGTATTTATTCACACACCATATCAAACAAAACAAAAGTGGTTTAGACTTTGACTCTGTGGCATGATGGGGAGAACAGATTTTTTTTTACCAGAATGTTTATATTTTAATTTTCAAAATGGGAAAAGCACAAATATGTAAAGAAAATGTCATATGTGCAAATATTTGGCCATTTCATCCTCACAGGAGAGGTACAATGACAGTATTTATGTTTAGCTATTCCTATCGACATTATTGTAGACACAATAATATTAAGATACTAGCAAAGCAGGTCATATTGTCTTTTATTATACCCACTGGAAAAAGCAGACAAATTCCCAATTTTTATACTCTTCAAGTATTTCTCATATATTTTAAACATACTTTTGGCATCCAAAAGTATAACTGATATGTTTGGTTGGATTTAATGATCCATGAATACTCTATGCATTCCACATCAAGCACACTTAGGTCTCAGATATCAATTTCAGTAGAAATCCTTATGAAGTGTTAGCTACATAAAAAATGTAAAATCTATCCTTCATATAGAATGAGGATCAGTCAATCGTACTTTGGCACAGAGTGATAAAAAATATTTTTGGTCTAAGTATTTCAAAATTCAAGTGTTTTTACCTAACACCTATAATTAGTCAAAATACCATAATTGTATTTCTCAGAAATTATTGATTCTGCAAATTTTTGGAATCTCTCTAACCCATTTTGTTTGAGTGTTTTTGACACTTTGTTTTCACATATCTGATGTGGTGTACCAGTTTTTCAGAGTTTATTCAAGAAACAGATCCTTCTCAAGGAGTCTGGCATTATAAGACTTTAGTACAACACTTGATTACCTTTCTTATTGTCATTTGCAGTTGTCTTTCTTTCATTCTTCTTTGGGATGTTTCCCAGCAGACAATATTGCAGAGCTCTTACATTTTTTCTAACAGACAGAATAAGCACCACATTTTGGTAGTTTCTTCAAGCTCAATTAATTAGCTTATTCAAAGGCCTACAATTTTTTTTCCTCCTTCCATCAGAAGGATATACTGATGAGGACTAGTGAGATATATTTGACCATACCCAAATTTGAAAATGCACAGAAAGTTTGGTTTTTGTGAACGGAGCGTAAACAAACACTAAGAAAAATTTTCATTATTCTGAACCTTCTTTTATACCAAGAGAATACTTGCCTGAAGGGAACTATCCTTTTTTCTGTTTTTTTATGGTGCCTACTCTCTACTTGGCACTCTTGCAATGTCAACTTTCTTTTGTTTTGCTGTTCCTTAAATACACATATACCTACAATGGAAACCCAAATCCTAACCTATCCCTTGAGTTTTAATCAGTGACTCATTTAATTCATTACTAACAAAAGATTTGACTTATTGGTTGATAATTGGGAGTTTGTTTTTTCAATCATTAAACAGGAGAGAATTTTTGCTGTTTCTTTATTAAGACTAAATGAAGAGATTTCAGCCAGAACTGTGATTGATGTCTGCCATTAGTATCTGCAGCATATCAGTATTAAGAAAGCATTAGAAATCATTGATAACCACCAATGTATTCTATTGAACAAACAGCCAATACTAATTGCAGGAGACAACTAACAGGTTTAATGTAAAATCCTCATGCAGTGTTTAATGAAGGAAACCTGAAGAGAATTCAATCAGATGTGAAGTTTTGTGCATAAAATTAAAAGAAAATTAATTAAGTTTTGCAGAAGAAAAGATAAAATCAAATTTTTTTTTGCTAAGATTATACGATTTAAATTGACAAAATGTTAAAAATTATGCTATTAATCATATTTGAATGAATGGATGAATGAATGAGAAAACTCCAGAAGAATAACATAATTAACTACTCAAAATTTCCCATTGTGCTGCGTTTTGCTGTGGTAGAGTTAATTTTCTTCACAGTAGCTAGCAGGGGCTATGTTTTCCATTTGTGTTGGAAATGGTGCTGCTAATATGGGGATGTTTTTGTTACCGCTGAGCAGGGCTTGCACAGAGCCAAAACCTTTTCTGCTTCTCACTCCACCAGCCAGAAGGCTGGGAATGCACAAGAAATTGGGATGAGACACAGCTGACCCTGGCATATCACAGGGATATTCCAGATCATATGGCATTATGTTCAATATGTAAAGCTGGGGAAGATGGAGGAAGGAGGAGGTGTTCTGAGTTGTTGTTTGTCATCCTGCTCTTTTATTTCTTACATGTTAAAGAAGCAAAAATTTCATTTGTAATTCTTTGCCAATTCGAAATAACACAGTAAAACTTCTGGTAATATCAGCTCGAAAAACATTTTATAATGAGATATTGTTGTTAATGTGAGAATATAGAATAACCTGTCTCCAATTACAAATTAATTTTCGAGACTATAAATAATTGTTGTGGGAAGGTTATATAGCCAAAAAGGCCCACATTGATAAATAATAAATACAAAGAAAACACTATGTAAAAACTAAAGATTTGTATCTTCTATATATTTACCAGAGATGCAGAATACAGAATTGATTGCATTGTGAATTGTGCTAACTATAATAAAGTACATCCTAGACAACCCTTTCCTGTCATACTCCCTGTGTGGAAGAAATGCCCACATTCCATCACTGCATCTGACATGATACAAAAGCCTCACTGTTTAAAGACTAAATATCCAGGAAACGAAGCTCCTCTGTTGGTTATGAGCATGTTCAGTCCTACTCCAATAGTATGACTTTGGGACATAGCTGAGATCGTGTTTACTGCTGCACACAGGTAGCAACCATTTCTTTAATTTCAGTGGTTTCACCAGTGTGAAAATGATCTTGATGACATCAAACTACAGCCTGATATTGATAATACAGCAAAACTGAAATGTCAGGAACTCTAAGGTGTTTTCATTATGATTATTTTCAGGTATGATTTGACATTAATAAGGTCACACCCCTGTAGTTTCAATACTTGCAAAGAGCAGAATTGTCCACTTCTAGAAAACTGTGCAGTCAGGAACAGTGAAATAACAGATTCTCTATGCAGGAAATTGAATGACTCTAAAAAGTCTCCCATAAGGAATACTACCTGCAGACCCAGAGAACATTTGTTTGCCCTACTCTCAGATAAAAGAAAAACAGCTGAACAGGATCTAGGTTTATGCCTTACACAAAAGCAGATAAAATTTGTACCACTGATTGCACAAATAGATCAAGATGCAGCAGTGTTAATGATATACTTTATGCACTTGAACTGCAAACTGAGTCATTGTTCATCATGTGTTTTAAAGTATTTTAACACTGTTGTGGAATTGTACTCCCCAATTCAGTTTTTAGGGTCTTCTCTTCCATACTTTGTGTTATATTTCCACAGAAAGGACCATCTGGGCAAGAGATGTTTAGCTCCTATTGCCTACTTAAGCAGTAATTTGTCCTGTTTAGGGATAGCTGACGACTCTGCACACCACAAGTCTGCATTGTGCTGTTGAGTGCAGTTAAATCTGAGCTCTGTCATAACTGGCCATGTGTTTAAGTGTTTATTGATAGTCATTAAATTTTTACACCATTTGCTTAGATTTTCAGCAGAAAAATGCGCGTCTATATTTATATTAACATGCTTCCACTTCCATTCAGCTCTTCATGGAATCTTTACTTACAAATTAGCTATCAGTTATTAGAGCAATGTTATGGTATCTGTTAGCTCATTTGCTAGCTAGCCAAATTCCTATTTTGTTACATTTTTATTCATAGTACTATCAATAGTCTCATCTGATACCTGATATCTTCATAGAAAAAATATGTCTTTTCCACTATAAAAACTGCCTTTCTAATAGATTCTTCTTGTTTAGAACCTATATATTTTTGTATTTTTTGTTGATTTTTTTTTTATATCCTATTTTTTTTTTCATTCTTTCACTGGAATTCCTACCAATAATCTATTATTAAGTTGTTCTGCCCCACAGCTGCTTTCCTCATCTCCAAGTGATTTGTGGTAATACTTGCTAACAGTAAATGTTGCAGTTGTCACCTACAGTTCTGGAGTTTGAATTCCTTTGAAATAAAAGACTAAATTTGGTTTCATTTTAGCACAGACCTTTGTGATAAATTTGTGTGCAATTTAAAAGTAACGATGTAGTGATAAGAAAATGATGTTTCTGTTGTTAGTTGAACAATGCAAAACTAAACCAGAATATTTCACCTTAATGGTTAATAGTAACTATCATCAGTAATTTGTTTTACAGTACTACTTTTCTTACTTGTAGTCACTGTTCATAGTGAGTTCACAGTAACTTCAAAGAAATATGGAGAACATGTTAGTGAAAGTTACAACACATTGAAAAAAGCATTTTTTAAGTCTCTGCGACTTCATTATAATGAAGGTTGTGTGTCTTTTGAAATGTTCTATGGTAACTGGACTAGGAAACATTTGATTTTGACTACCACCTGTGAATCAGCAGTACTCTTACTGGCCCTGTAGCTTGTTGTAAAGAGAAGAGAGGATCTGCATTGGATGGTGATTCTAGGCCTTATACACTGAGGAACATTCACATTTTAAAAATAATCTAACCTGCTACTAGTTGAGTCAAACTATTTTTCTAATGAACTAGAAAACTAGAGAAAATTTGATTTCCAGAATTCCTTTTAACTAGAAAGGATCATAATTTTCAGGACTGCCTGTCAAAAGGCTTACTTGATATCCTCAATCAGCTTAAAGGGTAGCAATAATCTTTCTGGCATAATCTGCATGAATCTTATTGTTTTGCCAAATGCTTGGTCACAGCAGAAGCCCTTTACAAATCCTACTACATAGGAATTCTTGATGTAATTGTTCCGATTTTAAAAACATCAAATTATCTCCAATTTGTTTCAGTTTATTTCCCTCTTGTGAATGGTTCTGTGCTTCAGATATAGCTTCATTTCTCTGCGTTAACCCACAGCAGGAGGGCAGATGTCACAGGGTGACTTTACTACCTGTACTTTCTTCTCTCTGATAGAACTAGTTCACATGCCAGTTTTAAATAGCCTCCCCAAAATGTGTAATGGCCACCACCCACTGAGATCTAAGTCAACCCCTGTTCAGTTGGAACTTGGCCAAAACTGCGCTGCTGTGATGCGGAGCCTGTCACGCTGCTTCTCCCTCTGATGTGGAAATGGAACTAACAGTCAGCAAATCTCTTTAATTTGAGTCTCTTAGTTGGGAAATATCAGCTGGAATACTTTACTTAAAATACCAGCAGCCAGAAATAATGGCAAAAGGCCCTTTCTAGTTATCTGCCTAATCTTTGTTTAAACTTCCAAAGGTGTGCAAAGCAAGGCTACAGAACTGTTGGTTTGCACAGGAAGAAAATGCATCGCTCATTGTTCATTTTCATTTTTTTGTTTACTTTCTCCTTAAGTAGCTTTTCTGACACCTGAAGCCTCCAAAGTACTAATTTCTGGTTTTGAAACACCTCTCTAGTTTTGTAAATGGCAAAAGATCTTTCTAATATTTATCCTAAAATGTGGCTAACATCTTATATTATGGCTCTTTGAATTTTTTAAATTTAAAGAGATGTAGAATGTTCTTACTGCACGTTGCGTTCCAACAGAAATGCACATTGCATTTATGTATGGTCATAAGTATGCATATTTATGTTACATTGAATATGGGTAAACATAAAATATAGTATGATCTTATAGAATATAGCACACTTCAAGTTTTTCAGTGAACCTGAAATAAAAAAATAAGATGAGGTGTGATGAATTGCGGATGAAGAGACAAAGGGATAGACGAGGTGAGAGTCAGCAAGTTGGCAGTCACAGTATTCTTACAACCCATTTGCAGGTGTGGTGGGACAGAGAATATGTGAGGAATACTGATGGATGAAAACGGAAAACTGATTCACCAGCTTCTTTCTTACCGTAATTCCCTCAAAAGCTACTTCTCTTCACTTTCCAGTAGAAGCATGTGTGAAAGGAAACAGCAACAGAACATGCTTTATAAAATGTAAAAGAAATAAAAAGCTTATTCTCAGAAGTGGCTTGAAACTGACAGCCCGCCAGGACTGACATGGTGGCTGATGCACCTCTTTGGATACCCCTCATTTCAGCTAGACCAGCAAGGCTGTATGTGAGTGCACAGGGCAGAACACAGCAATGCCCAGATGTGTTGAGCTGCATCAAATACACAGATGTGTGTAGGCAGATGACCACAAAGTGGAGACATAACTGGAGAGCAACAGCCTCCACTTACTTTAGGGGTTTTCTTGCTCTAAGGCAGAGTCCCAGAAGAAGTAGCACTTGGGAATGCTTGTCATACTTTCAGAAGTGAACATGTACTCCTGAGAGAGTATTCCCCATCTGCTCTAAGACAGCTTTTAAACAAGAGCTGCAGAGTCCTTAAGTGTACATTTTGAAATTACCTTGCAGTACTTCTATAATCACTGCTGCTATCTGGCAACTCTTACTGTGATCAGCTCTTTAACCCAGATTCCTGAGAAATAAGACTCTCTGGTTAAATGGCTCTGTGCTACTTCCATACTGGAGAAATGATTAATAAAGCATTAATGTTCCTGAGATGGTATGTGGACAGTTCATACCACTGCTATAATCAAAAACATGATTCTGCAGTCACCTAACACTGACAGAAATGACTTTGATATTGGTGTGCCCTAAAGGAGAAAAAAACCCCTAAATGTTCAGGATCCAATACTTGCTACTGTGAAGGATAAAGTGCTTTCTGAGTCAATAGGAAACCAACCAGCAGATTACTGAAAGAAAACTTAATTTCACCCTTCGCTTTGCTCCTGACTGGTCATGTCATAAAACCATATGTAAGGCTTCACTTTAGTCATGCACAAAAGAGATTATTAATAGAGCACATGGTTAGTTTTCTTTTTGCTTCAGTCATCACAGTACAAAAATAAAATAAGCTTTTACAACCATTAACTTCTCTGTCGTTTTCCTGATGAATAAGAATTCTCCAGATTAATTTTGTTCAAAACCAACAACAGCTTCATTTAATTTTGTATATTTTTCTTTAAATTCCAAATTTTTGAAAACATTATCATAAGACACATTTTCCCATAGACATACAGTTTCCAGCATGTGCAATCAAATCCACAGAGTCTGTCAGTTTACCTAATTTTACATTTTTGTTGAATAAAATATTTGACTGAAAATCTTTGGAAAGCTCTAATGATCATCTTTGTCCTTCTCACAGAATTCTGAGGAGCTTGATTAAGGCTTATGAACACATCTTGAGAACCTTTTGTTGCAGTTGCTATATGAATGTGAGGATTTTTTAATATGCAGGTTGTGACTA
Organism: Cettia cetti; assembly: GCA_013401135.1. NCBI lineage: Eukaryota > Metazoa > Chordata > Aves > Passeriformes > Sylviidae > Cettia > Cettia cetti. The sequence goes on from VZUI01087110.1 coordinate 21,440, forward strand.
AATCTCCTATATTCCTGAAATTTTACAATATTCTGTCTCAGAGCATGAACTTTTCATGCTGTAATTTATTTATGCCAAATGAGAATACTCTATAGAAAGATTTTTTTTTAATTTAAAACAAAGAACAAAATCGCACCTTTTTAAACAAAGCCAGTTTGCATAGTAAAAAAGAAGAGTCTTGTTACTAAAGAACAGAATCTCGTGGATGTTTCTTTCTGGTGGCTCATCACAATGATTCAGGTATATTAATCTTTTCAAGGGAACATTCAATGCAATGCTTGAAATTATATGTGTATATGTGTAGACAAAAAATTTTTGTAGTGGTAAGTATTTCCACCAGAACTTTCTCATGCACTATTTTAAAAATGATTTTGTGTTGCTTTTAGTGAGCCTTTACTGTCAAAAACCAGCTTTCATCACCAGACTGGGCCCTTCTGTTCAGCATTTTTAGAGCAGTCAGGGGTCAGGGTATGGGACTCCCACGCCTGCATTAATAAATTGCCATTTGCCTCTGCTCTACTATCCATTGCTCCCTCTGCAGCAACAGATCATATACTGACAGTAAATCAGATCCAGTATGTTTTCCTAATTTTAGTTTTGGGCTAATCTATCTAATAGTAAAAAACATCTGGTCTAGTTTTGCTTTAATTCTGATCTATATAGCAGGAATCTGATCACCAAGGGACCTGTGGAGTCACACCAGGTCAAGTTCTTTACCTGCATGGAGTTAATGCGGAATCGATGTGAATAATAAGGTACTGCTTTATATTATGGTATGTCATTTTTATAGGAGTAACACCAATAATAAAACTTTGATATTACAGAAGATTTAGGCAATAAATTCCAGACAAGTAAAGAAACCCAGACAGCCAAGATACAAGAAAGCTGAGCAGAATCTTTTTGGTGTGAAATTGGCTAGCCCCTCATACCAATTTGGCAGAGTTTATGTTGTAAACAAGATAGTCTTTTAAAAAAGTAATCCTTGCAAGAATTTTGCCTGGTAGGCTCCTGGTAAACTATGCATCATGAATATCAGTGTGACTACCATGAAAACTAAGGAAAAAAGTCATAATGTTTATAATGGGAAGCTACTTCTTATTCTGTACTTAATCTGCTTAGATAACAAAATGTAAAAAACCAACTCCTGTCTCATAAAAAAAAATTGAAAGAAATTCCTCACTGAATGTTTTCATTTCTGCACTCAGTTGAATTTTACAGTTCTCCCACATATTTTTGGAAGTATATTTCAATGTTTTCATCTTGCTAGAAACTATATTTTTAAGTTTTGTGTCTCTTTCTATGCTGTCAAAATAGCACACTACTTTGCTTCCTGTGTTTTATAAATCTGAGAGAATCTCGGGGTCATCCTGAGGCAACATAAGAGAATATAAAAAAAATTTTATAGCCTGGGGGTAAAAAAAGCCTTTCCCAAATCAACAGTATGTTAGGGGACTTCTGCTCCCTAAAGTAACATTACTGCTTATGCACTCCTGGCTAAAAGTTCTTTTTTACTTGGCCTTAGGAAGAGTGCATAAACAGCAACATTGCTTTAGTCAGAAGGAATTAATTATTGAAATCAATTATTGTTTCTTTCAGACTGCTGCAATCAGTCCACAATGACTTGATCTAAAAAAAATAGTTTTCTTGCTTGCTGTTTTTGTGAAGGTCAAATCAAATAAATCAAGAAAAACAGGTTTCTGGCATAAGACTTCTACTCCTTCTATCCCCACAGATTTTTTTGGCTTTTACTTTGCATACTGCTGTGCTGGCAGGGAGTGATAGTCACATTGGTAGTAGGTAGAAAACAGGTATTGTTTTGGTCAGAAACCGTTGGAAACACTATGGAATACACCCTATTTTTATCATACAAAACTTTATGAAATCTGACTTGCTTCTACATAGCATTTTTTCAGTACTCAAAGGCTTGGAATCTGCAATAAAATGCTCTACAGAGCTACAGTTGGGGTTGCATGGAAACACAGGGAGAGAGCTGGGTACTGTTCAAGCTCTCTCACATGACACAGGATGCCCCAGGGCAGGCATCTAACATCTGATTTATACCAGACCAGAATCTGGCCCTTTGTTTCTTACTAAGTTCACTGTTTTTCTTTCTTTGTTGTGATTAAAGGTATTTATATCTTATTTCTCTTGTCATAAAACCCCTTTGAGTGAAAGAGAAAATTCTTTTTCCAGCTGTATTTTCTAGCATATTCATGGTCACTAGGAAGACTATAAAGCAGCCATGATTTTCAGGTTTTCTCTTTAATGTAGGTTAAACTTCTGTCTTCTATGTTACCATCTTGCTTATTTTTTAGTTCCCTAGAGTCCATGCCTGTTTGGTGTTATACTTTAGGCTTTATACAAAACCTTTTCTAAATATCTAGCTTTTTCTGGAAAAGGTGACTTTACATTTAGAGGCTGCTCCCAGAATGGGTATTTCCTGACACCTGAACATTAACTGTCTGTGAGCAACACATGGCTTCTTCAAAGATGTGTCATAGAGGGCAACAGCCAGAACTTCCTGCAGTTACCAAAATACCTCTGTGAGCAATATTGGTTCAGGGTTTTCAGATCCCGCTAGAACTTGAACTTGCCACAGAGGACAAGAGGTAACAGCACACATGCTGCCTTCTTGTAAAATTCAGGAGGAGCTCTGACCTCTCCTAACTGCAGGATGCTGTGTGCTGATTTAAGTGCTTTGGCTCCATTAAACTTGGTGCTGGAGGAAATGCACAAACACACATACATGCTGACAACATTATGTATTTTTCTAATTATTGACAGAAGGTGCTATTCAGTTTAATATTATGGCCTGATGGGTTAAGGATTCTGCAATCTCTGAATTAACCACCTCTGTCTTGAGTGGCCTAATACATAAAATTTATATTTGTGTATAGCTACCTTAATATACATATCAATATATGCTTGGATTCTTCAAATTGGCATAATTCCGCTGGAGCCAGTGGTTCTATGTTTATTATGACTATAATTGCAAGAGTAGGCACAGTTCTCTGTACCTTAAATTGCAAGTTTGACAGCTGTTATCGTATATCTGCTTCTTCCTTGATAGATTACTTAAAGCTTTCCATAGCAGGCCGCACCTCTGCTGTCTGCTAGGTGTGCCCACAGTGCCGACCCTAACATGTAACACATCACATTCTTCTGCTCCTGGCCTACAACAACTCATTTACCATGTGGAAACAAAGATTCTGTTCACATCCTTACAAAACAGGTTCAGTGTTGCTTGAGAATGCCAGCTGTATAAAACATCTTAGTATTAGTATGTGGGGCACCTGAATCTGACGGTAGATCAACTTCTGCTTCACTCTATTTGAGCTAATGGCAGACTGAGAATATTTCCTATCTCAATATAAAATTGCGGTTTAGTCTCTCCCTGAATTGTGTGATGCTTTCCTGGAGATATTGTTGTTGTAGCATTTCTAACTCTGAAACCAGAGTTCTCTATGTTCTTAAGTCATGATGTTTTATTCTATAAGCTTCAGTACAGCTGATAAAACTTGGAGACATTTCTATTTCCATTTACAGAAAATTCTATAGATAACAAAAACTTGTTTAACTGCAAAAGGTGAATTTGTCTTCTTCAGCTGATAGAAAAGTATATTGGTTTTCTGGTCAGAGATTCTGTGAAAGAATACTGGTTCCCAAATTGATGGTCATTTTTTGCTTCATGCAGTGCATGAAATATGTTATTCATTTGATGATACAAGAGTTAGTTTAAAAATTCAGGATTGACTGAGTTCTCCTGAGTGAAAAGCTGTCACATTCACATATTCTCAAATAGTCTTACATATGACTTAGTGAAGAAAACTGCATATACTTATTCTGACTTTATGAATGTATAGACTTAATTTTGTGGTGTGGTCTGCTGGGAGTAGTAAGGGACAGAAATTTGGTGAGCCCTGCACAAACACACAAATTATTGTCAACTCAAAAGTATTGTACATGGAATACTTGAAAATATGCAGGAAAAATATTTTTCAGGTTTTTACATGTAGCCTTTTGTAACATGGAAAAAACAATGAAATTAAATCAATGACCAAAAAAAAATATCACTGGCATCTCCTGGAGAAATACAAATTTCAGAGGATCTTCACTATATTAAGTGAAAATTAAGTGAGTTAAGTGAAAGTTAAGTGAGTTAACAAGAAAGTGATCTAAACAGCATTGATAAGAAGGAAGGTGAGGAATCAAAAAAGGACACTTCATTCTTCATCTGTATTTCCAATAATCTTCATTTACTTACATTTCTTTGCTGTACTTTTCCTGCCTACTTTCCTTTTATCTGCTTTTTTTTTTTTTTTTTTTTTTTTTTTTTTTTTTTTTTTTTTTTTTTTTTTTTTTTTTGTAATGTGCTTAGTCAAAAGGGTAAGGGAAGAATTTCTGGGATCATATTAGCAAAACTTCAGTAACACTAGGTGAAAATTCATTTCATTAGGAATTCCATTTTTTAATTATTTCATTAAACCTAAAATATAAAAGTCTATAAAACACCTAATTTTTTTTTTCTTGCTTACCTCTTAAAATCTTACTTTAAAAAAAATTAATTTATGGGATCTTAATGAAGACTCCTGTACTTTGGATGACTCTTGAGATTTGGCCTTGTAATAAATAAAAAGATATCATAATGATGCTTAAGAAGTATCACCTGAGAGTACATTCCCATACAGAGAGCCCTGCATTTTATCTGGAAGAAGAGGATTTCAATGCAAGGTCACTTTTTATTCTTCATATAATCACTGTTATGATTTTAGTGTATTAATGATCTTTGCCATTTGTGAAGTAACCGATCCCTTAAATCAATAAGCATGCTCAGCTGCTTGCCATTAAAATCAATCAGTGCTACCCTTCTGTCTGATGTCATACTCATCTGTAAATATTAAGTAAGCTGTCACCTGGCTTTTCATTGTGTTTCACCTTTCAGAACATAGATGTCTTCTCTATCTATATGTAGAAGTCTTCTTAATTATTTCTGATATTTCCCTGTGGAATCAGGATCTCTTTAGGAACTGAAATGACTGTCCACTGTACTGAAAGGCATAATATAAGATATATGGTTTGCAATTACTGATGTTTTAAAAATTAACATAAAGGAAAAAATTGTAACATTATTAATAAAAACTGGAGAAATATATTTGGATATTAATACAGTTTGTTTAGATATTAGCCGGTAGAATTACCTTATATCTCCATGGTAGAGTTTGGAAAACATGCAGGTCAGTTATGCCTAGATATTACTTATTTGTATTGGGATTCAATTTGGAAAAATCTTATAAATGCACTTTCATGATCTTCTGATTGCTGTGTATATGAGACAAATGAGACAAATTCTGTTTCATTTATTTCATGATAAATGCAGAGAAATTAAAATTATTTCAGAGGAATTGATTTTCAACTCCAATGCCCAGAGGAGCTCTTCATTGCTTACACAAAGAAGTAAAGAACAAAGATATTAAAATTAGTACATGTGGGACTTAATCCACTCACTTTGACAAAGGGAAATGCAAATTATAAATGAGATAAAATAGACATATGAAAGCATGCTTTTCTCAAAGCCAGCAGAAAGTGATAGAGCTGTTGCTCTTGCCAGGGCTGGTGTAGTGGGTGGGATGATTTGGATTTCAGTGGGGCAAAACCTTGTGAAGAGAGAGGTCCATGTTCAGCCTTTCCCACTTCTTGGGTTGTATTAATCAACTTTGGGAGCAATGGGATTATGCAGAATTCCTGCTTTTTCTTTTGTCTAGGTAGTCTTTTTTTCCACAATATTTCTCTGCTGGACTAAATCAGACACAATCCTCCTAACTGAAATTACACTGCTCTCAACATATTCATACTAAAGTATGATTTGCTGCACATTTGAATTTCAGGTTTGAATCCTGTGGCCAAGCATGCTTATTAAGAACTTTATATTCTGTGTGAAGTCTTTTCTTAAGTTGCAGCAAACTAGAGATTTAAATAGGATGTCAGAAAAAATTAGATGTGCTTCCCAGCTGGCAAAAATACAGTTAATCCATTTGTTATCTTCATCTCAATGATATGGGAGGATCTCAAATAAATTACTTTGAATGCCATGTACTTGAATTTCATTTAACACTTCAGGGCAGTCGACTGATATTTCTACACAGACAACTCCTGAAACCCCAAAATACTTGACTATCTTTGTAGACTGATGGTAAAATCTTTCTACTATGATTATTATAGAATCATGGAATAGTTTGTGTTGAAAAGAGCCGCAAAGACTGTGTTGTTGCAGCCCCCTGCCATGGGCAGGGCCACCTTCCACTAGAACAGGTTGCTCAAAGCCCCATCCTACATGGCTGTGAACACATCCAGGAATGGGACATTCACCAGCTCTCTGGGCAACTTTTTCCAGTGCCTTACCCCACTCACCATAAAGAATTTTTTCTTGAAATTTAATGTAAACTCCCCCTTCTTCAGTTTAAGGCCACTAGTCCTTGTCTTATCCCTATATACCTTTAAAAAAGTCCCTCTCTAGCTCTCTTGCTTTTAAGAACTGAAAGGCTGCTATAGGGTCTCTCTGGAACTTCCTCTTCTCCAGGCTGAACAGCCCCAACTCTGATCATCTCTGGACTACATTCTGGGCATTTCAGTTATCTCTGAAATGAAGTATCATTCAAAAAATGGCTCAACTGTAGCTCCAAACTGAAAGTAAGTTACATGTCTGACTGAACTTTATTGGAGTCTTATGCCACCTGAATGCAAATTTCCAGCTGGATATTTTTCTACAGGGAGTCTTGATGAAATTGCTATGGGGATTTTTCACTAACCTGTTATTTCAAGTCTCAGCAGATGAACTAAAATTTCTGAAAAGCACAGCGCCCTATTGTACTTAACCAGAGGGCTGATACAGGGCTGACTTTATGAAGGTAGTGGCATAAACCAAATCCCTAAAAAGTCTGGAAAAAAGGCTGGGTGCTCATGCTATTGGGTTGTGAATTAACTGAAAATTTGAATGGAAAGGAGTTAGGGCTGTCACTTAACTGTAACATTTACTTTCCCTCTGCTTGATGTTTCATTTTGGAATCTTCTAAATATACTCTACCTATGGCAGAAATACAGTCCAAAATTTATACATTGCTACTGTAGTCTTACACTGATAAGTAGTAGATGATGACTTCTGGCTTTCTTTGAAGCTCATAGGAAACAGTTCCCTGATGTCACAGAAGTTATTCTGAAGATTTTAGCCAGTTTCTTCAACGATATGTCCTTTCAGAGACTGCAGAACCTTCCATATTTTAAAGACAACAATGCTTAGTTTTCATCTTAGCAGCTACTTTTGATGGTGAAAACATATTTCCTAGATATCTGGCAAGGTTTCTCATTTTACTTCACATTTCTGTTGCTCTAAAAGCTAATCTTGACCAGCTCTTTGCCTTGCCCTTTCTATTTACTCTGATTTTCCCAAGAGGATTTAATTTTTTTTTCAGCTAATTAAAATGAAACAAAAACTGAATTCTCTTTATGAAATGGCCCTGTGATTTATTAATGGCTTCAACTGGAGCTTCCTAGGCAATTCTATGGCTAATAGTTGTGCTTGCATGCAAAGAGATTGCTGTTTCTAGGGAAACTCTAGGTATATAAGACATCTTCCTTGAATTGTTTCTCTTCAGAGACTAAGGTGCATGAAGAAATTCATTGCTTAGGTTATGTGGTGGGTCATATTAATGACTCCATTTCAGTCAACTCACCCCATAGACTATAACAAATTCCATTTCGGATGTAATTTTAAAAATTATTTCTCATTGAGCCATCTTTAAGTTAGGTTACCACTTGCTCAAAAGCTCAATTCAATACACTGTAATACAGTTTACTCTATTCATTTCACCTACAGAGATTATCCTTCATGAAAAATAGGTACTTTTCTCTCAAAGAAGGGCATCTAGAATCATGCCAAGCCTCTCAAGTCCTGAGTCAGTTTGCTTCCAAACTAAAATAACATGCATATGAAGTACAATACTGGCAATTTTTATTATTAAACACTCAGATTTAAAGAATAAATGTAAAGGATTTTAAGGTATGTGACATATTTTTTAATTTCATAATTTTTCCTTTTTATGTTAATTTTGTTTACTGTTCACATTATAGTAGTTTTGCTTTTTCAGATTTTTCAATCACAATAGGTATTCTGTTTTGCTCAGTAGTTTACTTTTCTCTGGTCTTGATGAATAGTTTAAACTGCTTAAAGTTTTTACTCAGTTTTGTAGTTTGTTGGGGCTTTTTTGTATAGTTTTTTGGGGTTTTTTTACTAACATTTCTCAGTTGATTTGATTACATTTCAATTAATTTATTATTTTACTATTAAATATTTTCTTTCTTTAGAGAACAACTGCTTTGGAGGCATCACAACTCATATTAATAATGAATTGCCTCATATTATTAACTTCCATTTGCAGCCCTTATTATAGTAATCTGAACTAAAAACACTGTAACATTACTTAGGCATAGTTTAGTTTCAGAAATGAGAAAAAAAAAATCAGTGTTTTTTCTTTTCGACAGCTAGTCAACTGTGAAAAGAATAAACTTTATTTTCAGCATTAAAATCCAAGGTTACAAATAAATTTATAAATTAATCTGGAGTCATTACAAAGAAGAAAAAAATTAACATAATTTTTGAAATGGTTGTGCAATGGTTTGGTTTTGCTTCAATGATAGGAATCCTTGAATGTAGTTGTCTCAGACCAGACACTAACATCCATGAACCATTATGTGAATGACATCACAATCCCAGGTTTTCCAAGGTGATTCAAAATATCCACTTATTCCACCAAAATGAGGAATTCTTATCTTAGGATTTTTTAAACTTTATTTCATTTATTTTATTATAGCACATATTCTCTGCAGAAATTATGGTTTACTATGTTAAGTAGGCACTGGGATACTTTTTGGCCTCATGTATAAATCTTGTCAAGATATTACCTCTTCTTACATTCAGGTTGCCTATTTGTATCTAATATGTAGGTTAAATAGCAAATGTTTGTTTGAATTTTTTGAGCATATTGTTAGTTTTAATAAATGGTAATAAACAGGTCTTCAGTCAACACATTTATCTAACCCAAATGTGGTTTGACCTTTTTTGATAAACGGTATATATAATCCTTACATAACTGCAAGAAAAGAACCTATTGGACTGAGTTAGATACTAACTTGTTTGTAAAAACAAGAATCTAATCTGGTCTTAAAGCTGCACTAAACAACTTTTTTCAGTTGTTTGCAGTTATTCCTTACTTTTCTCTAAAGTGTTTCTCAATCACTTTACTCCAAGGTTTAAGGCTATTGGTTCTTGTTTACAAAAAACCCCAAACAGACAAACAAACAAACAAATATGTCTTTTTTTTTTTCAGTGAGCAGAAGATATGATACTAAAGCTGTTTTACAGTTTCAGCCAGCAGCAAGTTAATTCATAAACGAATAACTACAAATTTACAAACATCCTCTCGATTCATGCTGGCATAAGTGAATGAGATGCGAATTGTTAAAATATGGGTTGAGTGTTATTATTAGTGATACATTCAGATTTTTTTCTGGTTTCAGCATTATTGTGCTTTCTTGATTTCACATTATTGGGCCCAGAATTACTTATGTACGTATGTTCTATTGACTGTAGAGTAAAAATCCAACAAAAGATTGGATCAATCCAGCTGAGAACAGTCTCAGACAGCAGCCAAGAGCCAGTGATTTGAAAAGACTGTGTTCAGGCAAGTACAGTGTGGTATCACTTCTCCATTTCTGGCAATAAGGAACAAGAAACCAGAGACTGTATCCAGATCAATAAAACTTAGCAGATCCTATCTTTAAAAAGCACCACCATTTGTGCACACTTTTCATCTTTTCATAATACTTGTTTTAAACATGCTGCTGGTAAATTATTAGTGCCCTGTAACTCTTCCATTATGTAACTACAATATCTCAATATCTCTGAGGGTGTGTATATACATATATATATATATATATGCATGCATATAGATAGATATAGATGTGCAAATTGTCATTCTTCTCTTGATTCTATTAACATCTATGGTATGCTTCTGTCATCTCTTTGCCAAAATGCAGACTCCTCATCTGCCTAGCTTCTCCCTGTGTAAAAATCAAGTGTGCTGGTCTTTAATGTCTTTTATTTTCTTCTAATAGTAATGTATTTCTCTTGATGCTGGGGACGAGAGCTGCTCACAGTGTTCAAGTGAAAGAGGTGTTTAAATACTCTGTGGTTTTGGGCTGTAGCCCATATACACTTATTCATTGTGTATCAAGACAAAGAAGTCAAGAGTTTAATGATTTGCAGCAGTTTAAATTTATTAAGAACCTGAAAACAAAAGAGGATCTTATTGAAATCAAAAACTATCAGGCTTGATAAATGCTATATTCACTCAATGCTTTTATATGAATTAAGTCTAACATGTTGACTTGCATGTTTAAAGTTAAGTTGAAAATAAGTGCTTTGTTGGACTGAGTCCCAGAAATCTGCCTCCCTGAAAGAGTCCACAGAGGTTCATCAGCAAAAGTTCACTGCTAGTACAGAAGTTGCCTATATTTTGCAGTGAAATTCTGCTTACTTTGTCCTTGACCTAGTATATTCTACTTCAGCATTTGGAAACTTTCCCAAAAATATTTTTTTCAATAATTTCTCAGATAATATTGTCTTAAAAGTCCTACCTCTCTTATCCCTTTTTATTGGAAACTCTAGCTAGTTATAGATGACATGTTACTTTTGCTCTTTCAAGTTTTAAACCATTATATCCTTTGTTAGTCATTATAGTATACTTAAAATAAATACTTCAAACTTTTTGTCTTTTAACTTAGTATTTAGGATTTAACATATTTTTCCTTTACACATACTTATTTTTTCTTATAATCATCCTTTCTGCTCTGTGTAGTATCTTTTTCACTCTCATTGTCTCTTTGGGAACAGTACATTTTTTAAAATGTCTGATATAGAGATTTTTTTTTCAGTCTAATCTTCAGGGTCAGAAATAGTGCAAAGAAGTCCCTTGTTCTGGTAGGTTTTATAGCTCACCTGCCTGATAGAGTATAGAGTATAGAGTATTTCTCCCTACAGATCTAACTGATATATGTTAGGAGAAAACAGGGGCTAACCTAAAGATGTTCTTTCTCATTACTGCTGATACGTTTGAAACTACACAACGAATAATGCGCCTGGTAAATCTAAAGACTAATATAGTTTGCTCTTTCAATGAGATATAGTGAAGTAACAAATCAACTTTTTAGGGTTAGAAGCCTCTTGAGCTTTCTTTTTTTAATCAGACTATTGATTTTCTCGCAACATTCATTGTCTAAAACTTGATCACTGCCACTTTTCACCTTCATACAACAGGATGTACTGCAGCCTGAATAAAATATCTTGAAGTTCACAGAGCTCCAGATAAAAATAGAAATCTTGAACTTCTCTTCTTTTGGTCAGGAAAAAAACACTCCCGTAAGAGAAGGGATGTTTGTTGAATTTTACCACTTCTTCCTGTAAATACATCCATTAAGATGTTTAGTCACTTTGTGACAGGTATGCAAATGTTACAAGGCATACTTTTATCAAGGCTCAAGCTAGCAGTGATGAACAGAGCTATTATGGGATGATATGTAAAAATTCTCATGCATACCATGTTTCCCCTATGAGAGTAGAAAATTCATGAAAAGTAATCAGTATCAACAAAGCCTTCTCTCTGAAAAGCCACACAGTTTGAGTCCTGATAAAAGGCCTTAATAAAAAATACTTTAAAGCAACATTACAGAATTTAGTGGCATAGTGAGTATTTTTAAATTAATATATACCTCTCTCACTCTTTCTCTGCAATCAGATTCTCCATAGTGGGTTTTCTATTTTGGTGCAGTTTTCTATTTTGCCTTTTTTGGCTAATGATATTTTTCCGATGTCCTGATATTAACCTGAAGCACCTTGTATACTATAATAAAAAACAAAAGTACTTCTTTATTAAAGCATGAGGATAAAGAAGCCAACCTGTACAAATGCTTCAAGCCCAGTAGTGTACAGCTCGTTTTAGGGATTTTTTATGACTGTTATTCAGTTTCCGAGGTCTCACAGGAAATGCTCCTTTTAGCTTTTCTTTAAAATCAAAAGATGCACCTCAAAATGCTTAGAATCAATTTTAACTTAATGAAAAAAGGAAAGAAAAACATGCGAACATAAGAAACTCTCAATGACTAGAAAGTCCTAGTCCTCCTTTATATACACTATACCTCTTCTGGTAATTTTATTTTCTTCAGATCTGCTTTACTGGATAAAAGAGAAGTCATAAACAATGATATGAGGCAGAGAATACTAGGGAGAAGAAAGGGATCTATTTGTCCTTATGGAAGTCCTACCCCAGCAGCTAATTTTCACTTGCAAAAATAAGAATCTCTTAAAGAAAGAAAGAAAGAAAGAAGCCTGAGGCAAACAGAAGGAAGGAACTATTCTTGTAAAAATTTAAAATATATATGCAATCAGAAGGAAGTCTGAGATTAAGTGGAAGCATACAATTGATATTCTGCTGTAGATAGGATTAGATTGGGGCAATCATTTGGTCTGAAAACAAGTTATTAGGCAATTAAATTGGAAGTCTGGGACATTTTCTGGAAAGTAATAACAGGTTAGTATGATCCAATGACCATCAAAGCAGTAAAAAGCAAGTTCAGACTGTTATCAGCCCTCCAGATATTTCTTACATTAGTGTTACCATATTCTAAGATGAAAAGGAGAAATTAATTTCTTGTTGCCATTTTTCATGTATTTTGTAAAAGCAGTCGATTAAACTTTGTAATAATTCTGAGGGTCCAAAAAAAAAATTTCATGTTTCTCAAGAAACAAGCATGTTTAAATGTCAGTTAGATTTTAAGGGTTTGTTTTCAGGTAGTCTGATCTTATATATATATATAGACAGAAACTCCTGAAGATGACACAGAAAGTATGTAAGGACAGCAGGACATCCCAAGACTCACGTTGGTGATTTGGTTGGGGTTGTTTTTGGGTTTTTTTTCTTAGAGTTTCAGATGGCATAATTCATTTTTTTCAGGATCTTTTTAAATTCGCTGCTGCTCTAAAACTCAATCCAATGTTACCTATATGACCTTGGAGCATCTCAGTCACTATATAGCACCAAAGAGTACAGATGTAGAATGAAAATGAATTGAATAGGTACTGTGAGTTAGGGCAATTCAGATAAGTACTGACATGTTAGAGCCATTGTAATCATAAGTTTATAAGGAAAAAATCTTTGGTGTATAAAAATAGATATTTACACTTCTTTTGGTAGTTCAGCTGGGCACATTTATTATGAAGCAATGGAGAATTGGTGCATGGTAATGAGATTCCTAGAAGACAGAAAGTGCCAATTTATACAGGGAAAAGAGGAAGATGAAAGGGAGGTATAGTCAATTGAAAAAAATTCATGTTTTAAAACAAAGAATGTAGAAGAACTGTCAGCCTGCACTGATCAACTTAGACAGATAGAAATTAATTATATTTTGTTTAAGAAGCTGCCTCTGCAAACTTGGTCAATTTTCAAAAACACATTAGAAGATTTTTCAAACTGACTTTTCAATTACCTTGGATGGCAGGCAAAGTGCTTTGAAATGGAATTTGTTTTAAATTGGTAAATTCAACCAATTCTGACTGACAGTATTTTCATAATTCATAATATGGTGTTACTGGTCAATGTAATTCTAAGAGGTACACCAAAAGAAGCTTTTTTTCTTTCAAGCACCAGCAATATGTGGAGGATGTCGGGAAAAAATTCAAAATGTTATTATTTAAGGCAGACTGGATGAAGTAGAAAAGAGGAAAGGGCTTGCCCAAGAGGAAAACAACTTTGCTTACAAAATTATATATGAGCCCTTCCAAGCAATAGTATAGTGTGCCTGGAAAATATACCATTCTGACAGTAGGAAATGTACCAACGTGATGTTGTTTATTGGACCTCATGGCATATGTGATGTCCAGGTAAGTGTAAATAATCTGTCAGAATTGCTAGGCAACAGAGTCCAGTCTCCAGGGTGACTGTGCAAGGAATGCTTTCATTGTTTTTTCATTGGCTGACTGGGTTGTCCTTCTTAGCTCGCAGGAAACCTATATAGGTGACATTTTAAAAGGAAACAGAATGTCTCTCCTTCAGCCATTTTGATAATTTTTTGACTGAATTTAATTCTCAGTGGATTTATATTCTCAAAGCTCCATAAATGCAACAACACTAATTCCTTGAAATTCATGGTATTCCCTGAGAGTGGACTCAATAGAAAAATTCATCAAATACAAGGAATCATGAAGAGAAATTTCTCCAACAAAGTTTAAAGAGAACTCACAAGTAACAGAGGAACAGACAGTAGCCAATTTTTTTACACAAGAGATTTAAATTTATCTATATTTTATTAAATGCATATGTATTTAATATGTACATAAATACATATGTACATATATAATTTGTTGCTAAGTTGTGTTGCTATCACTGCCAGCTATTCCTCAGCCAAAAGGGCAATGGTATTTTGTGGGAGGAGGAGTTCTGTAGGAGTAGGGAATACAGGTGGAAGAAGAAGAAGAAGAAGAAGAAGAAGAAGAACAAGAACAAGAACAAGAACAAGAACAAGAACAAGAACAAGAACAAGAATCATTGTCTTGGGGAGAGAGACTCACTGCTGTAAGGTCAGTCTGGGTCTGCAGTCAGAGCCTGTTGCTGGAACCTGCAGTCACAGTCTAGCAGGGTAAAAGCCTGCATTCAGAGTCTGCAAACCAATACATGCAGTCATAGTTTAGCAGGAAATAACCAGCAGTCAGGGGCTGCAAGGGAAACCTCCAGTAGGAGCTGCTGCAGCCACAGTCAGTGAATGGTTGGAGTCAGGATCGCTGAGCTGTAAAGAAGAATAAACCGGGAACCTTTTATGCTGTGATAAACAAGAAGTCTGTGCCTTGGCTCATTTCTACTCTCTAACAAGAGGACTGCTGCAACAGAGTTCTATTTGATTTGTGTCATTTTTGATGCATATTCTTCAAACTCTAGCTGCTAGAATAAACTATATTATAATATAAATTTCATGAAGTTATTTTTTAAGAAGCAAAAAATTGAAACAGATCTTATCACAGTATTGCACTCAGTTAAGTGGTTGCAAATATGCTACAACATTTTCCACTTTGGTGGCAGATAGGTCATCCTCGTTAGAAAAAATATAAGGGTTAGAAAGTATAATTAAAATGTTTGGTGCTGGTGTCATAACCTGTATTAATTCTCTGTTGCTTTATTAGGCAAAAGAAAGCACCTTTCCAGATGGCATTTATCAACACCAATTTTTCATCATTGTTAACAAGTGTGCAATTACTACGTAATTGAAGGCTAGAGCACATTAAAAAAAAAAAGAAAAAAAAAAAAACAAAAAAACCCACCAAACCAACCAAAACCATATATTACATATTTTTGATGATCCTTTGATAAACAAGATCAACAAGAACCTTGTAAAAATGCTCCTTCTTTCATTTCCTGAAAACATATCATCCACCATCCAGACTGTATGATTACTTGGGTTGTAAAGAAAGCAGTATCTGGTTTTGATACTGCTAGTTTTGCTTTAATCTTCTATACACTGATGAATAACCACTACCCATCCAAAGAGACATCATAGCAGGAAAAAAATAGACCACCATCAGTAACCTCAAGCTTTCAGAAATTACCAGTAAATTTTCCCAACTCTCAGGAACTGTAGAATTTTATAGAAACAATGTAATGGTTTTAGGCAGATCTGTGTTATGCATATACACATTAAAATTCTCAGAAGTTATAAGTTTTAGATAACATGCACACTATTTATTCTACTTGGTGTTTACCTGTCACCTCTTGGCCTCCATTAATTCTTTCTCCTTTTCTAGACACAGCAATATAACTTTTGCATACTTCTCTTTTACAGACATGCCTATATCTCGCAGTTGCTCACAGTTTCCTTTCACACATGCTTTCACCTGAGCGCACTGTTTTGTGTTTTGCTTGCCCTTGCCCTCAGCTCCCTGTCATACCTGTCACACTTTGCACTTTCTGGCTTTCTCCCTGAAGTGGGCAACTTTGTAACAGAGTATAATGTTTACACCAACCTCTTAAAGTGTATTAAAGTATCTTTATTTCATTTACTGAAATAATTAAACTTTAATTGATATAGTCGCTTAAACTGAATATGGAAACATTGAAGAATATCTGCTGACAAAAGAATAGTCAGATTTAACAGGCCTTATTTCATGCTTTATAAATATAATTCCAGGAAAATACAATCATTATTTCCCATGTCTCTGTCTTATAATAATGCCTTATAACATTAAATGTCCTTATATTATCCACACTGATTTATGTTTATGAACTTAATGTTATATAGCAGAAAATACAACTAAGGGACATGTATTATGCAGTTTGCTAAATCATTAAGTATAGGAAAATCTAGATTTTAGTCTTGTCCACGATAATATATAGATCCTTTTGCAGTGAGATAAAACAAGCCCCTTCATTTGTTGATTTTTTTAAACTTTTTGCAAGGTGGCAACCAATTCCAAGTGAAAATTGATACTAGAGTTGCTCAACTTCAATTTTTCCACAGTACTCCAGGAGTTAACAGAAAAATAATGAGTCTTCTTTTCTCTGAACAACAGCTAGCAAATACTTAAGTTTCAAATTTCACAAAGAAAATATAGTGAGTGTCTAGAAAACTAGATGCAGTTTATAATGGGACTCATAATGACTGTCCAGACAGCAGGTGCCACCAAATATACTAACAAAAAAGCTCCAAGAATAATTAACAGGGAGATAGTTCATACTTATACTCAGTTGTCTTTGCAGCTAACAAAGGGAATTTAAGAAGTGTATCATACTGAATGTAATACAATAAATATTTATTTTTATTCAACTTAGGTTTCATTTTTCTAAATAAAAATAAAAAATACAGAAGTCTACCTTACAAAAAATTGAAAACACAAAAATGTTTTAATAAATAAAGAAGGTTCGTTTAAACAGTAATTCATCATACTAACTGCAAGTTCAGACCTAAATAAATAAGGCACTTTTTGACAAACAAACCAGGTTTAGAGTTTCATCCTTCCACATTTAAACACAGTTACTTTACATTTATACAGCCAATTAAAGGGAGTTCTTGGATCCAGCGATTAGCAATCATGGCTTAACCAAAAGAACACAACTATATTCTTCTAATATGCCTGTTTTATTGTGCTTTGCCAGCACAAGGATGTGTCAGTATTCTGATGAAAACAGAAATTAGCATTTCTTTTTGTCATGTTCTGATTTCAGCTGGTAATATTTGATCTTTGGAAGGCAGCATAGCCTAATCAATAAAGAACCAGGCCAATCACTGACCAGAATCTTGATCAGTAATTTAATTTGTCTTATCATCTTCTAGTATGCAAGATGATGAAATGCATATTTTTACTGCATTACAGTACAAGCATCAAAGATTATTAGAAATTCCATGTGCAGCATTAGAAACAGTTCCCAGTATCCTGTACCTTATATAATTATCTAACATAAAATTACTTGGGAACTTGTTTAGAAAGAAAAAGTCATCCAAATCAGGGAATTGTTTGTCAAATGTCTAAGAGGAGTCCTTCTCACAGTAAGTATTTCAGTCATGGTAACATGTCTTTCTATATATTTCGTCTTAATTTATGCAGTAATTAATTCAGGAAGGTCCTAAATCCCATATTATGCAGGAGGAAAAATCAGATGATCTTAATATCTCTCTCTGGCTTTCAGAATACATTATCTAATTAACAGTTATCCTGAAGCTGTGAAGAGTCTAAACACTTGTTTCCCTTAACAGCAGTTATACTAATTTCCCTTTTGAGTGCACATTTGGTTTTTCAAGTAGTTTTTATTACAAGCATAGATATCTAAACTGTACACTAGGGTTAATCTGTCCTCATGCTTGCTTAGTTCGAGATTGGGCAAGCTTAGGCAAAGGAATTACTTTCTTCTTCTACAACAGATATAATGACAACAGCAATTGTATCAGCTGCTAGGTGTATTTCAGAAAGAGCAAAAGAAGTAATATGCATGAAATAATAAATAACCTTTTCTGATGCTAACATTTCCTCCTTCAACACCAACAGTATTCCAAGATATGTTTCAACTTTCCAAAAGGAGTCCTCTCTGTTTTCACGAAATCATTCTTCTCTTGGTAGCCTTAGACTTAAAAGAAAGTCACATATAACAAAGTAATGAGATTTTTCTTATTTTATTGTTTATATGCAGATAATTTTAATGACCTAATTTAGACTCAGTTGATTTCAGTGTGTTTTCCTGATTGCTGGACAGCATAATGTTCTCCAAAGACTGCAGCCTTTTCATGGGAGAACCTGCTCTGCCATAGAGAAATCTCTGCCTGATGTTCTCTCCTCTCTTTCTTGTTCTTCATTTCTATTTCAATTTCAATCTCAATCTCTTTCTTGCTTTCTCTCTTCTTCTTTCTCTCTATGTGCCTTGTTTCCCTCCTGCCTTGTGTTTTCTGCAATTTAAAAATAGGTTTTCACAGAGGCACAATGGACTGGCTCAGATTTGGTCTGGGGTGGGTCTGCTGCTGAGCTGTCTGGAGCTGGCTATCCAGCATTAGTGGCAGCCCCTTGGCCTCCTCCCACAGCAGTCACCACTGCAGATATCCCCACTCACACTTCCACAACATCTTGCCACATGTTAACTGAAAGGAAGGACAAAAGAAGGGAAGGGACGGAAACTATGGTAGAAAGGTAAGGTATCACAGAATCTAAGAACTTTCAGGGTTAGGAGGGATCTCTGGAGATTATCTAGCCCAACCCCCCTGACAAGGTGGGGTCACTTAAACCAGATTACACAGGAATGCCTCCAGGTGAATTTTGACTGTCTCTAGAGAGGGAGACTCCACAATCTCCCTGCGCAGCCTGCTCTGCCAATGTCAGTGTATAGTTCTTTCTCATGTTGAGGTGAAACCTCTCGTGTTTTCTTTATGGTCTTTGCTCTTCTTTCTTTTGCTGAGCACCTCCAAAATGAGTCTATCACCTTGGCACCCAACCTTGAGATAGTTTTATGTGTTAATGAGATATTTTTGATTTAGAATAGAGTTATGGTTTATGATATACACAGAAGGGCTACACATGTTTATTTTCTCTTCTAATGTTTCCTTTTTTTTATCTTCCTGACCAAAGGAATGCTGTCTAGTTCTTCCCATTTGACTCCAAAGGAAGGAGTGGAGGCTCCTTTAGAAATTATGGTACCTCCACTGAATTCCATGGAGCTGACTTTTTCCCCAGCTGTTTTCATGCAAAATAATTTTTTCAAATTTCATTGGTGAAAAATACAGTGGAAAGAGGTAGGATGGGAAAACAGATTCTGAAGTGGCATTCTTACTTTTCCTGTGTATAAATTATGAGAAAAGGCATTTTATGCAGAGATAAAAAACAAGATTAAAACTGCTACTTGAAAATCTTATTAAATGTGCTTTCTGCATGCAATGGCTTGCTCATTTTCTCAATGTTCTTTTGGCTGTCAGATAGAAAGTACATTGCAGCCAATGAGATGTTTTTCCAAAGTTTCAAATGGTACTTCAGAAAAGAACTTATAGAAAACTATTACATACAGAAAATACAGTGAAAATGAGGGGGAGAGTGTGTTTAATTCATAAATATAAAATATATGTACCTAGAGAGAGAAGGACTAGTCGCTATTTTTACCAACAGCACTACGCAGTTGTTTTAATGTAGAAGACTGATTTTAAAGAAGCAATAAATTAACCCAGCCCTCATAAGTGTTCAATATTTTATCCCTGATACAAGATAAAAATCAGACAGCATACAGAGTTACATCTGTGATATTTTTGAACTTTATTTTCTGTGTTAAACAAGAGTTTGTTTATCAGAATTCAGCTATTGTTCGACATGTTTTCTTTTTTGGAAGGTTACTTTTATGAAGGTTGGGTCTGATTCTATAACCCTTGAGTGTGATAACAGGGCCTGGTTGCTGAAGGACAAATAGTAAGAAAAGGTTGCAGTGCACAACTCAAGTATGTAGGTTATGGTTTTTCTAAACAGATATAAATCATACACTGAAGTGTCACTGAATGAGTAACGCACATGCTTTTCATATCCAGTCAAACTTTAAGAGAAAGAAATATGTTTGCTAGTATCAACTTGCCCCAGTAGACAGTAATCCACATCACAAGAAACACTTAATTGAGTCCATTTGGCAGTTGCTGCTCAGCAGGGGCCTTGTAATGAAATAACATGTAATAACATACCTCTCATCCCCAGAGAGAGTGTCCCTGCAGGTCAAGGTTGAGGTCATTTCAAGGGCAAGGTCAGGTAGCTTATGTTGTAGCTGCTATTGCCACATCGAATTACATCTTTTTTTTTTTTTCTTTTTTTTTTTTAATGGACAATATTCATTTTGTAGACTTTACTCTAGCTTTTAACTCTGCCAAACATGTTTCTTATGTCTCCCAGCAAAATCTCTGTCATGTGAGAGCACATTATCACTCAAAAATAATGCTTCATACATGCTATTTACTAAACTAATCTTAGTGGATGAGTTTATGATTTTTAGTAGATTACTACACAAAATGCTTTTCCAGTTAGCAAAGAGTATTGCTACAAACCAAGACACCAGAATAGAGCAAGAATGTTGAGCAACTTGAGGAGATGCAAAGAAAACACAGTGAAAGAAAACGAACCTTACATTCCCACTCTATGATACTATTGCAATAAAATACTCTTATGAAACTGTAATTAGGGATGTAAAAAGGCTTTATCATTGGCATTAATGAAACAAAATTGAAATACATCAACAAATGATCAACAATTGACAAGTTAAAGAAGGAGCATATCATTATTCCTATTCAATATAACTTTTCTTAAAATCAGAGTTTATAGTAAAGGACTCAATTCTTGATCTCTTACTGAGTTACTTAGCAAAGTTATGCCTTGATTACTTGACTTGTGGGCTAGGGAAGAGTTGACAAGGAAAGTATTAATTTTGATTTATTAGTTTTGTTGATAGGTAAATAAAGAATTAAAATTCTCATCTCCACTTCTGAATTTTTTTTCCTGTTTAATCCAATAATGTTATAATGTAGAACCTGTACATATTTCCAGAGGCCTTCATCTAGAAGTCTGTACTTTTCCCAGATTACTCTTAAGCATGAGGAAAGAGTCAGGCTACCTTCTGGGCCTTGTGTCATGTTTTACTGACTGACCCAAACCATCAGACTGCATTGTAGAAATATGGAAACACCTAAGATATCCTACTGCTCATTTTGAAGTGGTGTAATAGAGAACTAAACACCTCACCTATGTGGACTTGATTTTCTGATGGAGTCCTTATATTTCCAATGCATGCTGACAAGAAAATAACTAAATTCAGGCAGTCTTCCACTTTTCAGAATCCTCTTTCTTTTTCTCTTCGCTGTCTGTAGAGAGCTTTGGCAGCTACATGAAGTGGTCTGGACTGTCTGACACTCTCAAAATGCGCACCTAAATTAGCTGTGAGAATACACCTCAAGTAGGCATTTCCAGTAAGCAGACTGCCTTCTACCCTTACTTTCCAGGCATAATTTTCCAGTTCTAACAGACATCCCAAAATTATTAACTTATTTTAAATGCATAGCAGGGAGTTGATTTTATTAACCTCTAAACAGACTCAGACAGTGCAGCCAGAAGCCTTGAATACTTCATCAGGTTGCCCTTGCTTGTTTGCAAAGCAAGCATCTGCACTCTGCTTCTCTGTCAGCAAAGAGTTCAGAAAGAAATTATTTTATGGTAAATGCAAGGAACAGTATATGTGTACACCAGCTGATTGAATGTGACAAGATTTTGGTAAGCAACAATGATGGTTCACTCAAGGAGAACTGCTCAAGGAAACTACACATAGAAGGACCAGCAGTTATTTTCAGAAGGTAAAAACTATTGCTTGAACAAATAGAATCCAGGCTTTTTTTTTTTTGATATGGCAAAACAAAATAACTTAGCAAGTTGTCCCTTTTTTCAAAATGTATTAAAAATGTGAATTATTCAGATCGTATTATACATGATTTAGAAGAACAGGTTTAAATGAAAACAACTCTTTAGAAAAAAATGTATTTAAGTAAAAATTGAGTGCATCTGAACAGAAATGAAAAGGTGTGAAAATATATACTGGGCTGTCAATAAGACACCTGGACTACATCAAATATTTTTCATGTGCTATTAGCATTCAAGATGGATGCAAGGAGAAACATTAGTTTTCAAAGGCCTTTGGGAGAATTATTTTATTTAAAAATATAACATCCCCCACCCCCACAGACATTTTGAAAGTACAGTTTCTTCTTCACCATTTGGCTTGAAGAACTGTGTTGATTTAAGTGGCCAGAGAGGTTAGGGTTAATAGGAGGGAATTTCACTGTTCCCTCCAAGTAAAAATGTGTAACCATAGCCTAATTCTACCTTAGGATATAACTCTGGTTACATCTCAATTTATAGAAATAATTAGATCAAATTAGATCATGGAAAGTTTAATTAACCAGGCATAGTTTTGAATTAAAGTCCATTTTCTATGGAAATTGGAAAAGGCCTAAGTAATTCAGTACTCATTATATCATGATTTAGCATTAAGCATCGTGGGGACTGTAAGTCAGAGTGTATGAAAAAAAAGCAAAGGGAGTGTCAACTTTCCTAGATTTTGGACAGTATTTGGATGTCTTGTCTCTCTTCTAGAAAAAAAAAATAAACAGGTTTTGAATGTTCAAGGGAATTTAGTGGGCTAGCTTTGAACATAAAAAATTTCTTTTGGACCCTTAACTAGACTCAAAATTTCATGTCATGGTTCTTTGACATGCCTCCACCATAAAAAATGTTAAATGTAATTCCTGCTTTTTTATATTTTTGAAATATGCACCTAATCCACTACTAATGTGAAAGGGACCATTATGAAATATTTCACCCAGTGCAACAGCGCTTAATTATAATTAATTCTATTAACATTCATTATGATAAATTAATTTGTATTAATGTGGATGTAATCTCATGATTTGATCAGAATTTGGAACTAATTAGATTTCACCTAGTAAAAAGAGTTATTTATTATACAAAGAGCCTCCTTTGCTTTTGAGGTTACTCTTGAACATAATTTACCACCCTATTTATTATAGAATCTGCAAACTACCAAAACTCTTGTCTATAATACACTGCCTGATCCAGAAGTACCTCAATTATGCAAGTTCCAGTACTCTCTCAGGCTCTGGGCTCCCTTACTGCTGAGTCTGAGTGGACTTTTCACAGGGCATCCATTCAATATCAGTAACAAGGGTAAAATTATTTTTTTATCTTGTTCAAAATCCATTTTTGTTCAGCCAGGAGATGTTATACATATATTTTAAATCTCTAGGTGTGGTGTTTCCATCAAAGATTTTGCATTGATCTACATGTGTGCAAAAGAACTGATTTTAATAGAAACATATACATTAAAGATGTTAAGGATGAGGTTTGGTAATGTGCTTGTGAAAACATGTTGAAAGGGATGAGGGACAGCCTTTACCACTTTGGCTTGTGTTCAGCGATGCTCAAGGAATCAAAGAGTTTCACTGAAATCAATAGGACCTATTACAGATGAAGGCACAGCTCACCATGAGTAAGGGTCTGGCTTCTAGGAAAGTAATATTGAGATTGCTTTCATTTTAATGACTGAGAAACTCTAAAACATCCATCCATGCTTTTGGGTGAAATGAGTAATGCCCACTAAAGTTACAAGATTTATGAGGGATGTCCAATTCAATTTCATTACAAAAAAAATTAAAAATTGGTTCCCTGCCTTTAAAATGAAAACCATATGCAAGGAACAGTGTTTTTCTAAATAAATGCAGCTACTGAAAAAAAAAAAAAAAATAAGAAGTGTCATTTATTATTTGTCCATAATATTTATAGAATTATTTAGCAGAATCTGACTTAATGATACTTGCTAGGGGTTGTTTTAAGAAAGTTCTAGTCAGTATTTCAAAAATGAAATAGCTTTTTTGATCCATCAGACCCATCAGTGACATTAGATAATTGTGCTAAAAATGCTCTAACTCAAGTCCCATATCAGCCTTGGGTATTTTCCATATCTAGAAAGAGATGCCAGCACCTTTCCCAGGACAAATCTTAGTCCTCAGCTAATACCTGAAAGATAACACACTGAAAAGCTCTATTGCATAATTGCTGGATCGACCATGATACAACATTGTTCTCATAGCTTCAGGTATGTGAAATGTGAAAACTCCTTCCCAAATTTCTGACAGTTTTAAAATTAATTTAAAGCTGTATGTTACCATCTCTACCCTAAATTTAGCAATCTGATGTGTAGTCAATCCAAAATGCGCATCTAAAGCTGAGTTGAAAATGTGGCTCTTTACTTCCTAGTAAAGACGTTTCAGATGGCATATTCAAGCAACAGAAAAGTTTATATCTAGCAGACATACAATGGATGATACATATGATCTACACCACAAGTAGTGGTAAAAATATTTAACTAATAAATTATTCAGTAAGGCTTTTGTCCACCTTCTCCTACTTAAAAATTAAAAATAAAACAGGTACAAGAATCTGCTTTGTGTGAAATTAAGCTGTTTCCATAACAAAAAATTCTGAACACTTTTTCTGGTTGTGTGTCCCCAGAGCTCACATAATTTTCTTAGATGTACAGATTTTTCTTTTTTTCAGCATAGGAGATTGTATTTACAATGATCTAATAATATTGCCCCAAATGTCAATGATAAATCTGTCTTTAACGTAAAAACTGAACAGACATTAACATTCACACTGAGATAAATTTTTAACTGCACTTGGCATATTTAAATTTCCTCTTCTGTTTAGAATAAATGCATCTTGGAATTTTTATTTCATTGTCTGATATTTTGTGATTATATACATTTCTGTCTTTACTGTTCCAACAAATTGTAACCCAACAAATAGGTTGATGACTTTAACCCAATACCACTTTCATTTTTGTCATTCACTTTTTACTCATTTATCAAAATAGTCTGAAGATTTTATCAGCCAAATCATCAAGTCAAAGAGATTTCCCCAATGTGATTTGAGGCTACCTCTAAACTGTCAAGATAGGTATTTACCTTACATTTGAAGAAGTGTCCTTCATATTTGCCTGGCAGTGTGACCTGAAAGAAATCTTTTGTAAACTTTTGTTGACAAAAAGATATTCTGGAATATTTTGCACATTTTGAAAGAACAATTCAGTACAAGGACACAAATTTTCTGAGAAGTTGGAATAGAAGACATTAACAAAGGGCTCTGTACTGAATTGTCTAAAATCAATTTGGAGTTCAAATAGAGGCCCAGAGCAAGGCCATGTTTTAGAATGGCATTGAGACACCTGGTAGATTGTGTATAGGTTTATACATCTTAATAACAGCCATCTTAATAACTGCAGTTATGACCACAGACACACCTCTTAGCAGAATGGTCTCAGTGAATGCCATATGTGCAAAAAGAAGCATATGCACCATCCCTTGGAAATGGTTTAAACTGGTCATGAATAATGCAAAATTGATTGATTTGTACCAACATTTTCCATCTACCTAATCATTCATGGATTATGATGTGCCCCAAAAGGTAGAAACTATCTAAAATCTATTCATTCATTGAATTAAACTTTTTGTTTACATGATGTATGTGACATTAGACAAATGCCTAATGCTTAACTTCACAGAATTTAAATGCACGGGTTATAACCCACAGAAAGTAAAATGTAATTCTTCCATCCTGGATTTGACTCTTAAAATTGAAGCAGTAATTTCAGAAGCACCTAAGGGATCTAGGGAGAGAATTTCTATTATATTTCAGGGATTTGTGTCCATAACCTCGTTAGCCTCATTTAAAATCTCAGTCAATGATTAATCTCAGAATGAAATGTATCTTTTGCATACTTGGACAAGTCTAGACTTCTGCTGGAATGGAAGTTGAGCTCCTTTGTACATCAGACATAGACCTATCTGAATAGAATTATTCAAAATACATGCAAGATGTTGAGCTACAACATATCACTCATTAGTTTAAAAACCTACAACAACAATACTTCGTAGACTGAAAAACAGAAGCAATTTCATAGTAAGCGTTTGGGGACATTTTTATAGGTGGCAAACTAACTTCATGAATACAATAGACACCTAAGTAATTGTAATTTTTATTTGATTTTCCTATCATTTTATATTTAAAATTAAGGTACTAGAAAAACTCAGAGCTGAATTTTGAAATTTGGGAAACTACTTCACCCAGTGATTGCCCTATAATTTAACATTCAGTGCCACTGAGAGTGGATTAGACAGAGCTGCCAGCCTGACCTGTTTTAAACAAATGGAAAATCATTAACAGTAATCTTTTGAATCTTTGTGCACAGGGCAGCAACTGCTGGAAGGAAACAAGACCGGAGGAGGACCTGTAGAGATCTGGGAAAGCAGACACTGCTAGATTAATGACTGGCATTGTCAGAACTGAGTGATGGGGAACTGCAGCAGCTTCATAGGATCACCCCTACAAGTGGGTGTTGCCATGGGTACCAGCTCAGAGGTGTCACATTAAAATAAAAAGGGGGAAAAGAGACAGATGAACTGCAAAAGGGAATAAAGGATACGCACATCATAACAATATAAAGAGACATTCTAGGTACACAACAAAAATGGGGTATGTTATGATCGAGCAGAATATGAAAAAAGGAAGGAAAAACAAAGAATGGTTGAATTTTCAATAAAACCCTCTGAATAGCTTGACCTAATTTATATATCTATGATTGCACATTTTTATTTATTGTTTAAAGTCTAGGCAATGATAGAAAAGACTCTTATTAATCACACATTGTCTGACAACAGAAAAGAATTATTTGTAGCATGCAATCACTATTCATAAATTTATTATTATTTGGGGCCACATGCAGTCTTAAAAAATAAACTTAATAAATTATTGTCATTTAAAATCACAATTAGGTCCCAATTCTGCAAGTGACATCAACATCCCTAACCATCCCCAGCATAAACAGCCCTTTAAATTAGATGGACTGCTGAAACACTTGGTGATTTGTGTCTTATCAAAACTAATCTTCTGAAGTAGCACAGGAGCTGTTTTTAATAACCTAGCCAGGGGGTGAATACCAAACACAAGGCATGAAACACCTTTGGCTAAACGGTATGGTCACAAGATACAGGAGAAAAGGAAAAAAACCAGCAAAACCCCCCACACAAATAAACAACCCCTCACTCTTGAGGCACTTTGAGCACATGCTTCCCAAAGGGCAGATACTATTTTTGTCACTTTAATGTTTACATGTTTGGCTTGTGTTTCAGTCAGATATAACTGAAGTCTTTATTCCTTCAGATCCATTGAAAGTTTGCATAACCTCCATGTTCAGTGAAATAATTGTGGAGGGTTTTGTACCAGGAAGCTTCAGTATGTGACAAAACTTCATTTACAGCTGCTGAGAAATAAATGGATATCAATGAATACATTAAGTACAGAATATATATTAATACAGAATATATTAATGCAATCATTATTAAGTTGCATAACAATAGAAAGTTGTGCAAATTCTGTTTTAAATAACTTTTGTAGCACTAAAATTTAATTAACCAAAACAAAGTGAACATAGAAAAGATTTGGTGTGATAACAAATAAGGGAGTTTAGTCCTGATTTCTAATGATTTTTATGTCTGTTTCTCATGCATAAAAATTTCTGCCATGTTCTGGCAAAAAACAAGTTGTTTTAAAATAATATATGCTTTCTATATTTTATATATATTATGTATTTTATTTTTATTTATTTCTTAAATATGTTTACATTTAGCTGTATTTTTTAAAAGTTAGCTGATTTTTAATTTTTATCTTTAATTGAAAACCTTTATTGGATGGAACTCACTATGAATAAATTTTGAAAACCTCCTGTCTTGGGTTATGGAACCAAAAAAATGTGTATTCTATTTCATCTGTTGAAAGCAGTTTGGGAAATGTAGGTTGTTTTTTTTTTTTTTTTTGTCTCTTGTAACTACGGGGGGAGGGGCGTGGATGCTTTCTGATAATGGCCCAGCTGTTAAAACCTGGTGG